>WNYD01000104.1:0-108385 GCA_021396205.1 Sporothrix brunneoviolacea
GTCCGTCGACAGCCGCAGCTGCCGGTCGCGCTGGCGCTGGCGCTGCCGTCGGCGCTGCCGCTCGGCGTCGCCCTCCTCCGCCTCGACGCGGTGCTGCCGGTCCTGCGCCTCCGAGAGGGCGCGCGGCGGCACGTTACGCGCGACGAACTGGTCGACGATCTGCAGGCCGTGGGTGATGTGGCGCAGGGCGCCCTCGCGGTTGCCCTGCAGGGCCTCGAAGCAGACGAAGAGCAGGCACGACAGCACGGCGGCGCGCTCCTTTTCGCTCGACGGCGGCGGCCCCCCCCTGCTCTCGCCGGTCAGAGCGCCCCCGCCCTGCAGCCCCTGCAGCCGCAGCAGCCGCAGGGCGTGGCCGTAGTAGGTCAGGGCGTTGCGGTAGTGCGGCACGACGCTGCCGGCGGCTCTCGTGCTGCTGTCGCTGTCGCTGCCGTCGCCGCCGCCGCCGCCGCCGCCGCCGCCGCCGCTGTTGTTCCCGATCATGTGGTGGTACGACCGCCCCAGCAGCGCGGGCGCCATGGCCTGGGCCATGGCGCCGATGGCGATGGCGGCGAAGCGCACGGCGGGCTCGTCGCGGCACAGCTGCGGGATGGTGCTGGTCCAGAGGTGCGAGGGGAACCAGCCGCCGCCGAGGTTGGGCGCGAGCGTGAGCCAGCTGTCGAAGTAGGCCTTCTCGCACTGGGACGCGAACATGACGCTGTTGTAGTTGGGCTCGAGCGGAAACGCGGAGGACGCGGGCGACGACAGCGACGAGGACGCCGAGGACGACGGCGCCGCGCTGTTGTTGTTGTGGATGAGGGAGAGGTCAAAGGACGGCTGCTGCCCGCGGTCGTATATGTCGTAGGCGTAGTCGTAGTCGCCATCACCGTCGCCGTCACCGTCGTCGTCGTCGTCGTCGTCGTACTCGCGCTTGAAGACGGGCTGTCTCGCCGCCCGAGCCGGTGCCTCGGTGAGGACGACCGCCAGGCCGTCGTTCTCGTACTCGTACTCGTACTCGGCGTCGTCGTCGTCGTCCAGCCCCGGCTCGCGCTTCACCTCCATCTTGGGCACTATAATCGTCGCCGCCGTCGCGCTCTCGGAGGCCGACACGTCCGACGACGGGGTGGTCCGGCGGGACCCCTGCGTGGCCGCCGACGACGACGACGTCGACGATGCGCGGTCCTTGTCGCTGGCGAGACGGGCACAGCCGTCGCCGCCGCTAGATACAGGCTGCGGCGGGCCGGCACTCGGTCTGCGCCTCGGGCTGGTCGACGATGTCCTCTCCGCCGCCGCCGCCACCGCCGTCGTCTCGGCCGGCGGCGCATCGTAGCCCTCGCAGAAGCCCTGCCACTTGAGGCACCGGCTGCACGCCGGTTTGGCCTCGTCGCATTTCACGTGTCGTTTTCTAGAAAGAGGGGGGTTGTGCGAGGTTAAAAAACTGAGCTACGCCCCGGAAAAAGTGGAAAACGTCCAGAGAGACCATCCAGAGACCGTCCCGAGACCGTCCCGAGACCGTCTCCCCGTTCGAACAGCTAGTTTGCACTCACTTGCCTGCATAGAGTTAGCGACTTTCCAGCCCTGTAAGGCGCGATGCGAGATGCAAGATGCCAGATGCAGACAAATATTGGCTCTTGGGCCTTGTTCTTTTTTTGTTTACGTGAACAAAAAGGTCAAAACACTCACATGTCTTGCAGCCCGTCCGCACCTTGGGCACGCTTGCGCGGGTGGCCCGCGGACGGTGCTTGAGGGCGAAAGTCAGGACGGTGGGACCGGGCTGAGCCTGCTGTCTAGAAGGGGTTAGGGGGGACGTACGGCGAGCGGAGTACAGGAGGGGGACAGAGGGACAAACCTGGATGCGGGTGATGACGCGGTCCTTGCTTTGTTGGAATTGGAACTGCCGCCGTTACCGCCGCCGTGGCCGTTGCCGCTGCCATTGGCACCGTTTGAGGCGGAAGAGCCGCCGCCGCTGCCGCCGCCGCCGCCACTGAGCTGCAGAGACGACGCCATTGTTGCGTCTTGCTCGGACTTGTCGGTTCCGCTCTGCGCCGCTCGTCCCAAAGGGGCGGTCACGGAGAAGAGGGGGGAGAAGAGGAAGGGTAGAGGAGAGGTAGAGGAGAGGGACAGAATGTTGATTACACGACAGCAGAACACAAGAGAAACAAAGCGGACTGCCTCACAAATAAGGACGCAAGGAGCCAAAGGAGCCAAAGGAGTCAAAGAAACCAAAGGGAGCAATGGCCAAAAAAAAAAAAAAAAACACCGACGACCGGACACCCGAGCAAGACAGGCAAACGGGGGCCCGACGGAGTGGTTGACCAAGTTTCTTATTCTTCCTTCTTTGGGACCGTTCGGTCCGGCTGGGGGTCTCACCGGGCTTGGGGGCCGCGATGCTTGTTTTCTTTTTTTTGTGCGCGTGTGTGCGTGCGTGCGCGCGTGTGTATCGCTGCGACTGGCGACCACAAGACCACAGCGCAGTAAGACCGTACCCGAGGAACGGGAACGCTTGCTGTCAGCCCGAAACGACAGTCGGTATCTCGACCCAGTTAGAGAACATGGGGGCCAAAGGGCGTGCAGAGAAAAGAAGAGACGGTTTCGGGGTCCCAGGGGGGGGTGTTGCCCGCGTTGGTGAAAGAGAAACGGTAGAGCGATGACAAAACAAAAAAAAAGTGAGGCTTTGGACAGAAAGGGAAAATCGTAAAAGCAGGAGGGAGAAAAGAGAGGGGGGAGGAGGGGAGCAGGAGGAGGAGAATAAAAAGGGGAAACGAGAAACGGGGAGAGACGAGGGAGGGGAGACTAAACCTTCTTCTGAAGAGAGTGTGGCGTCCGCCGGGAGGGATATGTTCTGGAGCAGTTCTTTATAAAAATTGGAACCAGCTGGGCAGAAGCTGAGCGTGGCGCTGGGAGAGAGGGAACAGAGGGGAAAAGAGAGAGAGAGTTGGAATCCAGCCCCAGGGCGTGCAGAGCCCGGGGGGGGGGGGGGGAGAGAGCCAGCGACAGGGGTTGATTTATCGGCCAAGCCCACATCCGCTGCACGTCCGCTGCACGCTCGCTGGCACTAGTAAAAATACGGAATTCTCCGTGGGACGTGGTCTCTGGAGTTTGGGGGTTGCACTGGCGCAATGGCGGGAGGAGAGAGAATCTTGATTTCGTTCTTTGTTTCTTCTTTCTTTCTCCTCTTTCCGTTTTCTGTTGGTCATCATGGTGACCCTCTTCGGGACAGTTTCGGGATGTTTTTATTCGAGAGAGAGACGAGCGAGTGAAGAAACGAGATAGGGAAGATGGCCGTCCGGCGGGATGAGAGGAAGTGTGAGAGAGAGAGAGAGAGAGCGAGAGAGCCGAATAGGGGCTGATCGACCAACGGCCTGCCATCTTTGGCCAGGCCGCAGATAAAGGGAACCCCCTCGCGTCGGTGCATTGTTCCTTCGAGGTGCCTCTTTTTCCATTTCCTGTCTCTGTTGCTTCGGCTCTCGCTCTTCCTTCTCTTGCCGTCGCTGGCCGTTGTCTCTTGATGGTGTGCACTTCATCTGGCGAGGCGATTTGCGCAAGGCCGGCGCTTTGTCCAGCACGGCAGCACAGCACGTCTGCTCCGTCGACAGCTGCCACTCGTAGTCTTTCTCCGGTCCTGCGCACAGCTGCACCATCTCCCAACGGTCCCTCCAGCGATCCTCCAACGGCCCTCCAACGGCCCTCCAACGGTCCTGCACCCCAGCAAAATCCTTCCGCTGGAGACGGAGCACATGAGCTGGTCCGTGGGAGACATGTTTCTCCTGGGACGAGAACTAAGACAATCGAGCACGCACGCGCGACCGAGTGAGATTCTGATTAGCGAATGTCACCTTCCCCGTTGCCCGTCGCCGCGGGCAGAGCAAGCAGCCGGGCCAGCACACCCTGGCCCGTCCGGAGGAGACAAGTGCCATAATAGAGTTAATTACGCGTCGCGGCGAGACGGTCACAGCTGCGCGACCAGACGCTCCCCCAATTGGCGGGTGCTTCCTCGGCCATCCACGGCGACCCCGAACGCTACCCGTGGCATGCATGTGCACTGATGCACTGGGGATAGTACGGGAGCGCGAGCACTCTGTACGTCGCAGCAATTCCAGACGCAGAGACCGGGATCAGCTCGGTTGGATGCAGACGTGCAGCAGCGCCCGCGCGATCGGGTTTCGACGGGCATCAAAGGGGATAAGCAGCTGCCAGACGGGTGCAACGACGCATTGCCATGGCAGGCGCCTCGGGGAAAAGCAGATGAGATAATCAAACGGACGGAGAAAGTAGAGGAGAAATATAGGGGCACCAAGTAGAATAAAGACAAAGTATAATAAGCTCACCGCCTGTCGGGGCCGCCTGGGGCGGCTTGCGTTGCAGTCTCACGCCTGGACCACCTCCTGGATCCAGCGGTGTGGTCGCAGGGAAACGAACGAGAAAGACGGAGCAGCCAAGAACACCAAGAAGCACAGCCGGCCGGCGACAGGACGAACCGGGCGGCCGAGAGAGAGATCTGCCACCCATTTGTCATCTGTGCTATAAAGAGATCGTGCTGACAAGTCGCGGCCGTCCCGCCCACGGGTCCCGTCGTCCCATCATCCTGCTCGTGCACCCGGCAGACGCTTCTGGCACTCAGCCTTACAGGGGGGTGAGATTTGGGGCGGCGGGAGAGAGCACGGTTGGGGGGGGTGGGCGAGAGCGGGTGTGTGCTTCCTGCGTGAGACCCTTTTTTTTTTTTTTTGCATTTCCAAGTGAAATATCACCAAGACCTATTTTAGTATCACGAACATCGACACTGCTTATCAAAGAGGCACTCTCTGGTTCGGGATTTGAAACTGTCAGCACATCTCGGGGGAAGCGCGAAAAATGAAGCATCACGGACAGAGCAGCATCGGCAGGACGACGGACCGAAGCCGATGACGAGTCTATTAGTCAGTTTCTGCATCCAGACGCCAGCCTACTCCCGCGCCGGCACCATCTGGCCCTCCCGCACAAACAGCGAGTTGCCCCGGCACCGCGCGCAGTAGAACACCGCCGCCCCGTGCCGCGCGAACCCGCACTCCGGCGCCAGGAACCACCCGCAGTCCGGCCACCCGCACTGGTGCCGCGTCAGGTCCGGCGGCCACCGCAGCGCCTCGTGCGCCAGCCAGTACGACGCCGCCGCGTCCGCGTCCATGCACGCCATGTGGTCGTCGAGCCGCATCGGCCGGCCGCAGCACGTGAGGCCGGCCGCCGCCAGCGCGCGGCCGAAGGCGGTCGTCGTCGTCGCAGGCGGCTGCTGCGCCTCATCCGGCGCCTCGTCCGGCGCCTCACAGGGCGCCTCGTACGACGCCTCAAAAAAGTGGTCATGCAGGCACTGCTCGATCGCCACCCACGACGCGCCCCCCATGACGCGCGCCTCGACCGCGCTCACGGCGTCGTTGAGGCACGCCCGGCACAGCGCGTGGCCGCAGGGGAGCCGGTGCGCGCCGGCGGCCGGCTCGTTGTTCTTGCAGTCGCGGCAGCGCACCCACCTGGCATCAGAGGACCTCTCCGGCGGCGGCGGCGGGTGGCGGCCGCAGTTCTGCTGCCCGCAGGTGTCGAAGCGCGGGACGACGTGCCGCACCTCGCCCGGCAGCTGCCAGGGGGGGCTGTCGACCCTGGCGGACGCAGCCAGAAGATCACTGCCCCGACGCCGCATCGCGCGGCCTGCCGCGCCGCCGCTGTCCGGCGCTGTGATCTTCTCGGCGGCGGCGCTCGCCGCCTTGGCAGTGCGAGCCGCCCAGGTGCCCTCCCGACGCTTGTAGATGCCCGGCCCGTCGTGCCTCGTCCGCTTCCACCAGGGACGCGGCGCGGTCGAGGGCGAGGCCGGGCCGCCCTTCCGCTTCTTGCTCGTAGGCAGAGTACTCCGCAATGGCATGTTGGTTGTTTCGTTGGTGGGACGTCGAGTCCGAGAGATGGTGATCAGAATGCCCGGACAAATGTATTTGATGATGCTGCTGTTTTGGCATGAACGCCTGCGCTTGTTGATCAGCGGTATTTTTGAATGGTGAAATCAAATTAAAACATAAGAGACAGACACACGAGTCTCTATATGTACAACACCATTCACGATGGCTCTAGGACGAAATAGTTATTCTTGGGAGAGAGAAAGAGAAGCCTGTCAATGGCCATTGTCCGTTGCTTTGTTGCACTCATTGTCTCCGTCCTCTCGGTCCTCCTTTCTAGACCGCTCTCAAAGCAATGCATTGTCTCGAGCTTTCTGGATGGCATGTTCTTTCATGTCTACTGCCCATTGTATTTTTCCTCTTCTTTGAGGTGCAAGCAAGTACGCATCTGAAAGTGGTCGTCTAAAAGAGTTGTGAAAAAGACAAATAGGGAGATGGAAAAGGGGGAAGGACGGCATTGAAGAGCTATTCCACGATAGTACTATTACGAAATATCAAATGCATGTCTGATGCCTCCTCAGTCCCAGCTCAGGGACATAAAATAGACGGCAGTTCAAAAAATAAATCATGGGTGAAGTGTAAATTCTTTAGCCCAGAGAAACGCACGGAAAGAAAACCGATTCGAACAATAGACGTATGTACACACAAAGGGTCCCCCTTCATGCAGCCTTTCATGTCCTGCAACATCCAGATGCCAAAGAAACCCGGACAAAGAAACTCGGCGAACATGCTGGCAGTCCTTCGTTCTCCCGCTCGGCCGCTGGACTGTAGATTTATTTATGTTTGTATTTTAATTATATTATTGTCTGCGCAGAAATTGCTATGAAAAAAAGAAGAAGAACGGCCGCGGTCATGACGCCTCGCTCTCTTCCGAGGGCGACCTCCGTCTCGATGGAGGAGGCGCTCTGGATGCTCTTGACCGTGTCCGCACGCCTGGACCTGCCGCACCGGTTGCCCCTCCACCGTCATCTTCGTCACTCTCGCTGCTACTGTCGCTGCTGTAATGGCTGCCACTGTCGCTGCCGTGGCTGTCACCGCTGTCATGGCTGTCGCTGTCATGGCTGTCGCCGTCGTGGCTGCCACCGCTGTCGCGGCTTTCGCTTTCGCTGCCGTCGCTCTCTGTGCTCTCGCGCGGCAGCGGCGCCATCGGCAGGTACGGCACCCAGGGCAGCTTGGCGTCCCGCCGCAGCACGGGTGGCGCCCGCCGCTCGTGCCGGGCCTCCCACTGGACGTACTCCGGGAGGCCCCCGTAGTCTGCGGGCGCCTGGGCCGCGGCCTCGCCGTACGTGGCGAACGGCGGCGGGCCGGGCGGGCCCCGGACCCAGGGCACGGCGTCCTCGTCTCGTTCTTCGTCCGTGGCCGACTCCGTTCGGCACGGCGCCTCGTTGTCGCGGCTCATGCCCGGGCCGAGACGGTCGAGGCGCGCCTCGTAGGGGAGCAGCGCCCAGTGGCGCCGGCGATCGCGGCGGCTCGGGTGGCTGGTGTAGCGAGGCCGGCCGCCGCCGGACGAGGACGACTCGCTGCTGCTGCTGCCGGACAAGTCGTCAGAGGCGTCGTGGTGGCGACGGCGGTCGTGTCGGTCAGAAGCTGTCCGCCGCCAAGAAGAGTAGTATGCGCGGGACGGTGGCGGCGCTTCCGTGCCGGTCTTCGTCTTCGTCGTGGCCGCTGGCTGTGGCGGTGGCGGTGGCGCTGGCGCTGGCGCCGCCGTGGTCGCCGTCGCACTCCCGGCCGGCGCCCATCCTAGCAGCGAGAAGAGGTCCCCCGGATGGATCCGCCCGTCTCGGTGCTGCATTTCTGCGCCGGCTTCTGCGCCTGATGTGCCTGCTGCACGGGCCGCCGTTGCTGCCGCGGCTGTCGCGGTCATCCTGGAGAGGAGAGCCTGCGTCTCCAGCGGCAGGTCGGGCGGCGCGCCGGGCTCGTCCGGGTAGAGCGCGGGGCTGTATGTGCGCATGCGGCGCTTCAGAGGGCCGTCGGCCATACCGGTGACCTGCTGCCGGATGAGCCCGCGCTTGGCCTTGAGGTAGGCGATGAGCTCGTCACGCACGGCCGGCGTCAGCCGGTGGTAGAGGTTCTGGGCGAGAATGTAGCGGGCGGTCTCGGCCTGGAGGCGCGGGCGTGCTGCCGGTGCTGTTCCTGCTGCTTCTGCTGTTCCTGTTGTTTGGGCTGCATCCGGCGCACCTCCTGGCGCTAGTTCCGGCTGTGTTGCCGGCATTGGTGCCTCCGGCGGTGCCGCCGGTGGTGCCGCCGGTGGTGCTTCCTGTGGTCCTGGCCGCGGCGTGGCTTGCTCGACTGGCGGCTGTGCGCCGGCCGCTTTCGTCACGCCGCCTGCGATCGTCGTCTGCTTCTTCTGGCGCTTTTGAGCCGAGCCGGAGGCCGAGGTGGTCGATCGCTTTTGGGGCATTGTTGGGAATCGAAGGACGCAAAGTACGAGGAACAGAGGCGACGAGAGTGGGCACGGGGAAGGACTACGCGCGGCAGTGTGTTGTCTACGGAAAGAAGAGAAGCTCTCGAGAAGCTATTTGATTTTCTCCTCGTCTCTCTGGAGAGAGAATACGCTCTATGATGCACAAAGGGGGCAATACCGAAAACGGCAGCGCAAGGGATGAACGAAGAGTGCTGGCCGCAAATGGCGGCGTGAGGTCAATATGCAGCAAGTTCTTTGTTCTGCTGGTTGACGCCGTTGCTAGATGGCCGCTGATGTTGTATAAATCTTGGAGACAAAGCCACGAGTGGAAAAGAAGAACCGTCTCGTATGCGAGAACTTAATTTTTACAGCACTGAACGAATTCAAAAAGGTGCCTTTCAAAGACCGCCATGTACCACGAATTTATGTACGATGTATGTTTAATTTTAAGAAAATGAATGCGTGGTCTACATATCATGTTGCTACGTCTGCGTGCAAGAAAGAGATCAACTCGTTACGAAGAAAGGAAGAGGACGAATAACAGACCAAAGGGGCACCTACGGTCTACGATGCTCGTCTACGATGCTTACCCTTGAGGGGCCCGGCCTGTTCAGGGCCAGTAGTCGCGGCCGGGCTTCAGGCCGTCCATGGCGTCCTCATACTTGTCCGATGGGGTGTCGTTGTCACGCCGGCTACCGGAGAAGAAACTTTCGTAGGCGGCCAGACGGGCAGCACGCGCAGCCTTGTAGGCGGTAGGGAATTCGGAAGCGTCGTGCCGATCCGGCGCGGGTGCCGGGGTCGGTGCGCCGTAGCCAAGAGCACCCATCCTGAACGCCCTGGCCGGCGCTGCGCCGGCGGGCGCCACCAGCCACGCGAGGGCCAGCGCGATCAGCGCCGCGCCCAGGATGCGGCGGAAATGCTCGCCGACGACGATGCCCGTCTCTTCCACGTTGTCGTGGTCGCCGCTGGGGCAGAGCTGGCGATGGCTGGCGAGGAGGCTGTCGTCGTCGCGCCGGTGGCTCCAGTGGACGAGTCTGTCGGCTAGCCTCTCAAGCCAGGCAGTGGCTGTGTGTCGTTCTGGCTGCGCGGACTTCGGCCGGAGGACACCCTGATGACTGCGCCTGTACCTGCAGCGTGGCCGGGCCGCGACCCGTCGATTTGAGAGTCGCCGCGCCAGGCGGTTCGCCAGGGGCCTTGTCAGGGAGCAGGTGCATCGGTGGCCCTGCCAGCGTGCCAGGCGGCCTGCGCGCGCGGCCCAGTACGCGGCGCAGTCCCGGAGGAGGGGGTTGCCGTAGAGGAGCAGGGCCAGGGACGCAAGCCAGGGCCCCAGGTAGCGGACCAACGTTACGGCGTCGGCGTAGATTTGGCCCATGGCGATGGCGGGGGGGGGAAGAGCCACAGCTAGAGATGGAGATGCAGGTCAAGAGTTGAGTTGGTCCGGTTTGCCGGGATGCTGATGTTGCAGTTGCAGGGCAGACGGGGGTTGTATTCCGAGTACGTCGTAGTTTGAAGATAGAGGACCAGGATTGCATTTGATGGCGTCGTTTGCTGTTAGGAAATCCTCGGGCCTCGGGGGTGGTGGCTCTTCAGGGGCTGTCCCCCTTTTATTCCGCCGGCCACTGCGAAATCAAACAAAGACGCAAACAGCTTCTTTCTTGCAGCCAGGACAATCAGAGACGGCAGAGTTTGTCTCTCGTCTCGCATTCAAAAATAAACAGATGCTTTCTCTGCTTTGTCTCTTGCGCGCGCGGCCACCAAACGGCAAAATGCATAGTGACAGAATGGGCGGCAGTGCCTTGTCTGGACCAGGCTTCATGCAGCCAACGCGCAGAAGACAGAAACACAGCGTTGCAACACAACTGCCATGCCGCGGGCACGCTGGTGCACCCTCTTTCTTGGGGGCCAGCGAACGTGGCACCCGATTTGCACAGAGATTATGCACAAAGCGGGCATTGCAGGACACGATCGGGGAAAAAGGGGGGGGGGGGAGGGAAATGTCTGTGTTCTGCACGCTCGACCTGGCACCGCCGACAGAGAGTCTTGTGCAAATTAATTTATATTCTTTGACCTTGTAGGGCTCGCTCTTGGCATCTTGTGGGAACACGAAGCAGGGGTGAGGGTGTTGTTGTTGTTGTTGTCGTGTGTTGTGATGTTATTTACTATTCTTCTCTTTTTTTTTCTTTTTTTTCTTTTCCTTTTTTCTCTATCTCTTTTTTTCCCTCTTTCTTTTCTCTCACTCGATGCTGTAGTATGTACTCCGTACATCCCTGCTCCGCCCAGAAACCCCCCAGCTATCAGCGCAGGTGGAGAAGTGCACGGATTGAGACAACGCACGCAGTCTGACATGCATCTCTGCTTTCTTTTTCCTTTTCTTTTTCTTCTTTTCCTTTTCCCTCTTCTCTGCACCCTCTCCTTCCGACGGCACACACGCTCAGAACCTGACTGGATGGCCCGTCGATTCGCTGTCACATTTTTGCAGTTCTCGGAGAGCGGACGAACCAGGCGGGCCGCAAGGATAAGAAAAAGAAAAGAAAAGAAAAAGAAAAGAAAGGACTACGTACATGACAAAAAAAAGAAAAAAGAACAGATCAGATAACGAAAACGAACGACGGTTCACTCCACTCCCCCCAAGAGCCAAGCTCAACCCACCCTTTCAGCTTTTGGTTTTCTGGTTTTCTGGTTTTCTGCATCTGCCTTTTCTTTTTTGGTTCTCCATTCTCTTCTCCTCTTCTCCTCTTCTCCCGTTTTCTCATCACCTCCTCCGTCTCTCCCATTCCCTTCACATTTAAGCATGTTTCCAAGCGAGACCGACAAGAGAAGACGGGCAGGTCGCATCCGGGCCGGACGGGAAAGGGGACTGCACCACTAGAACTGGGAACTGCGAGAAGCAAAGCAGCCGTAGACTGAAAGGGGACACACTAACCCGATATGACGATGACCCTACACTCTACGCAAGACCTGTGTCTCTCTATTTCCCTCTATCTCGCTCTCTGCTCTCTGTCATCCTGCTGCCAGCACAAGCAGACATGGCCCCAGACTCTGGAGCCATTTATTGCCGTTTTGTCTCATCGTCTCGCTGCTCTGTTGTCTCCGTCTCTCTCTCTATCTTCCCTTCTCTCTCTTCTTTTATCGTTTCTCTCCTTTCTTGGTTGTCAAGTCCGGTCGCCGTAAAGCCCAGCATCCGGATTGGACGGCAGTGGTTCCGCTTCCTTTTCAACTCCTCAACTCCTCCTCAACTCCTCCTCAACTCTTCGTCAACTCCACTCCACTCCACACCCACAGAACCACTTCTTCCTACACCC
Source organism: Sporothrix brunneoviolacea (assembly GCA_021396205.1). Classification (NCBI taxonomy): domain Eukaryota; kingdom Fungi; phylum Ascomycota; class Sordariomycetes; order Ophiostomatales; family Ophiostomataceae; genus Sporothrix; species Sporothrix brunneoviolacea. Next base: position 11,595 of record WNYD01000104.1, read on the forward strand.
TCTAAAAACGCTCCCAATGCTACTCCGTACCCCCCCTCCCGTCCCCTGCTGCCAACCACGCCGTCTCTTTTCCATAAAGCTCCATCCCTGCTCGCCCATCTTTTCTCGTCGTTTCCCCGTCTTCTTTTGTCTCTTCTCCCGGGTCTTACGGCGTACGGCGTAGCTCCTGGTTTCTAGTCTCTTTTGCTCTACAATAAGAGACCATGTTCAGGTGAACAGGGCCCGTATGGCCTGGCCCCAATATTCACGCGTAAGTACAGTAAATACTCCGCACTCGTAGACGTCCCGTCCCGTATCCACTTGCTCTTGTCTTGTGGCTCTGGCTTCTCTGGGCCCCCTCTGGCCTGGCCTCTCGGCATCGAAGCCAAGCCAATCCGAGCGAGGGCAAGCAAACACATCACAGAGAACTCCCGTCCCAAGCAACCAGCGCTGGCCGAAGCGGAAACCACTCCCCCAACTCACCGATGTCACCCTGATAATACCCCATCCGCACACCGCGGCGGGAAGCTTGTCTAGTCTCTGTCTCTGTCTTTCGTTGTCTCTTGCTGTCCCTTCTTCCCTCTCCACGTTTGTCTGTTCCTGGTTCGTTTATCCACGACCCTTCTTTCTTCAACCCCCCCCGACCGGCATGGCTATACCGTTCTCCACTCTGGCCGTGGTCCTCGCGGCCACGGCCGTCGTCTGGTACGTCGCCTCCGCGCTCGCCGCCGCCCGCCGCCTGCGGGCCTTCCCCGGCCCCCGCCTGGCCTCCTTCTCGTACCTGTGGATGGCCCGCACCGCCCTCAGCGGCCGCATGTGGGAGATCTACTACCGGGACGCCACCCTGCGCTACGGGCCGGTCGCCCGCATCGGCCCGGACGAGCTGATCACGAGCGACCCGGCGCTGATCCGGCGCCTGTCGGCCACGCGCCAGCCCCAGTACCGCCGGTCGTCGTGGTACGACCCCAACCGGCTCGATCCCTACGAGCACAGCATGTTCAGCCTGCGCGACGACGCGGCGCACGACCGGCTCAAGGCGAAGACGGCGGCGGCGTACGCGGGGCGCGAGAACGCGGCGCTCGAGGCCGAGGTGGACGCCGTGCTGGCGCAGTGGGTGGGGGTCCTGCGGGAGCGGTACATCAGCACGAAGAAGCCCTTTGACATGGCCGTCCTCGCGCAGTACTTCACGCTCGACTCCATCACCAAGGTGGCGTTCGGGCGGGCGTTCGGGTTCCTGGAGCGCGAGGAGGACGTGCACTCGTACCTGCGCGGCATCCGCGAGGTGGCGCCCGTGATCCAGATGTGCAGCGAGATCCCGGCGCTGGCGCGCGTCGTGGCGTCGCCGGCGGTCCTCAGGCTGGCGGGGCCGAAGCTGACCGACGAGAAGGGGGTCGGCAAGCTGATGGCGTGAGTGACTCTCTCCTCGTTTTTTTTTTTTGGTTTTTTTTTTTTTTTCAGTCTCCTGGTTTGCTGACCTGCCCTTGCTGCGCAACCCCCCCAGCGTCGCCAAGGACCTCGTCGCCGAGCGGTTCGGCCCCGACGCCAAGGACCGCCGCGACATGCTGGGCGCCTTTGTGCGCAACGGCCTGACCCAGCGCGAGTGCGAGACCGAGGCCCTCTTCCAGATCATCGCCGGCTCCGACACCACGGCCACCGCCCTGCGCATGACCTTGCTGTACGTCATGACGACGCCCCGCGTGCACCGCCGGCTGCGGGCCGAGGTGGACGCCGCGCTCGGCCACCTGGCCGGCGACCAGATCGCGCGCAACGCCGACGCCGAGCGCCTGCCCTACCTGCAGGCGGTCGTGCTCGAGGGCCTGCGCATCCACCCGCCCTTCGTGGGCCTGCCGTTCAAGGAGGTGCCGCCGCAGGGGGACACGCTGCCGGACGGGCGGTTCGTGCCGGGGGGCACGCGCATCGCGCCGAGCCTGTGGGCGCTGACGCGGCGGGCGGACGTGTTCGGGCCGGACGCGGACGTCTTCCGGCCGGAGCGGTGGCTGGCGGGCGAGGGCGAGGAGGGCGAGACCGAGACCGAGGCCGGCGAGCGGATCCAGAACATGCGCCGCGCGGTGGACCTCCTCTTCGGGCACGGCCGCTGGGCGTGCGCGGGCAAGACGCTGGCGTTCCTGGAGCTCAACAAGGTGCTGGCCGAGATGGTGCGGCGCTTCGACCTGCAGCTGGTGTACCCGCTGCGGCCGGTGACGACGCTGAACCACAACCTGTTTCTGCAGAAGGACATGTGGGTGCAGGCGACGGAGAGGACGGCGGCGGGGGGCCAGAATTAGGGCTCGGCAGAATACCCCAAGATTGTTTGGCTTTTTGAGTACGACCGTCACGAACCCCCCCCCCCGTTTGCTCTTTTTGGATCATCGACTGGGCATGTTTCTTTTCTCTTATGCAGCGAACATTTCATTTCACGAAAATTCAATTTCAAGGATTCGTCCATGCTTTTTCTTCCTGCTGCTGAACGTTTCCAACCATCGTATTACCCGCCTCTGCAAAATTAGGAGCATCTTGATGCTGTCTCTGGACAGATGTCTAAGAAAAAGAAAAAGAAAAGATACTATATGAAAAGAAAGAAGAGAAAAGAAGAGAGAAAAAAAAATGAAAACACAAAATGAGACACAAAGAACAATGTCTTGCCTATGTACAAAATTGCGCTGGAGGGAAAGATCACCAGGTATGCCCTCGTGAAAGACACAACTGCTCACGGCAGGCTCTCAAACAGCGCCAGCAGCTTCGGGTAGTTGGGCGACCCCAGCCCCGTCACGGGATCCCAGCCCGCCGCCGCGGGAAAGCCGTCCGTGCCGCAGCCCGGGTTCGACCCGGACGTGATGTCGTTGAACACCTCCGGGTGGCCGTACAGCACCGGGTTGACGAAGCCCACCGTGGCCTTGCCAGCGGCCAGCCGCGCCTCGTTGACCAGCGTCAGCACGGACGCCCACACGGGCGCCGCCAGCGACGTGCCGCCGATCGTGGCCCAGCCGCCGTTGAGCACCGTCACGTAGTGGTCGCCGATGGCGGCCACGTCCGGGTAGCCGCGGCCCCCGATGTGGTAGACGCCCGCCCCCGCGCCGCTGAAGTTGGCGTTCCCCATGTCGATGTAGCCGCCAAAGGGCAGCGACGCCCCGACCTGCTCAAAGTACTCGGCCACGGCGAAGGCCTGGTACGCGGGCTGCGGGAAGTAGTTGCTGAAGCCGCCGCCGGACCCGAAGCGCGACGTGGCGCGCTCCGTCAGGCGCGGCGCGCGCGCCGCCGCGGTCGTGGTCGGCGACGTGTAGTTGCCGGAGCTGTTGGTCCCGGTGCCGCCGCCGCTGCCGCCGCTGCCACCGCTGCCGCCGGTGGTCAGAGGCTCCGCCAGGTCGAACTCGGTGCCGCCGACCGCCAGCACGTACGGGCAGGTGGCCTCGCTCGCCGGGTAGAAGATCTGGCCCTGGTCGCCGCCGCAGCCGTCGTAGTTGCCGCCGTCGTACGCGGACGAGGCCACGCCGTCGTCGCCCGACGAGATGACCACGGTCACGCCCTGCAGGCCCAGCTTGAGGATCTCGGAGCACTGGCGCTTCCAGTAGTACGCCGGCAGGTCGGCCTCGCCGCCGCCGTAGCTGATGCTGATGACGTTGGTCGGCGCGTAGACGCCGCACTGCAGGCTGCCGTTGTAGCCGCCGGCGGGGGCGGCGTCCGGGTACGACGGGTCGAGGCACTCGGGCTTGACGCAGTTGCCCGTCTCGCCAAAGGCGCTGTACGAGCAGTAGGAGCCGTCGATGGCGTCGAAGAAGGTGTTCCAGAAGCCCAGGTACGGCGTCTGGCCCATGGTCATGTTGGCCTGGATGCGCTCGTCGTCGACCTGGAACAGCACGGCCTTCTGCGGGTAGATGAGCGGCATGGCGGCCTGGAAGTCGAGCTCGGCCTCGCCGCCGGCGTCGCCCACGGTCGTGGCCGCCACGGCGCCGTCCACGAGGCGCGGGACGGGGGCCGTGCCCTGGGGGATGTAGGGCGCCACGACCTCGAAGTAGTCGTTGAGGTCGGCCTGGCTGTAGTGCTGGTCGAGCGCCTCGAAGATGCCCAGCTCGTTGCCCTCGGCGGCCGTCGTGCCGTTGGGGATGTGGTACTGGGCGCGGATGCAGTCGGGCGTCACGTACTCGTAGCACGTGCTGCTGTTCATCGGCGGCGGCGGGTTCAGCGTCAGGTCGGCGCTCTTGCCTCCGCTTCCGCTGCCGCCCTTGTCGTTGAGGAACGTGGGGTCCGTGTGCATGGCCTTGATGGACCGCCGGCCCTTCTTCTCATCCAGCTGCCGCCGCCGCAGCTTCCGCGCCTTGTCGGCGTCCTTGCGCAGCCGGATGCCCGGCGTCACGTAGTCGATGTGCGGCTGGACGTGGCGCGGAACGTGGTAGTGCGCGGCCGCGACGTCGCGCGTGCCCGTCTCGCCGTGCTCGAAGACGTGGTACTCGGCCAGCAGCAGCTCCTCGGCCTCAGCCACGGTGGCGTCGAACTGGATCCACTGCTTGTTGGCCGACAGCGTCACGCGGTCGATGTGGATGCCGGCCGCCGTCACCCAGCCCACGACGGCGTCGACGGTGGCCCGCTCGGGCGCGAAGAAGTCCACCACCTCCTTGGAGGTCATGTGCTTGCCGTAGCTGGGCGACGCCGGGTCCGAGATGGCCATCAGCCGCGCGTGGCCGCCGTCCTCGTTGCGCGCCTTGAGCCCGATGCGCATGGGCAGCAAGGCGTCGGCGGGCGCGCGCTTGGTGCGCTGCCAGGAGCGCGCCCAGGTCGGCGGCTGGCGCTCGTGCAGCGTGTGCGTGTCCGGGATCACGCGCCGGGTGTGCTGGTGCGTATTGTCGCTGCTGGTGGTCGTCGTGGTCGTGTGCGTCGTGTGGAAGACGCCGCCCGGGAGGTCGTGGATAGGGGCTGGCTGGGCGCTGCGGAGGCGATGTTTTGCCGGAGGGTGCGACTCGCTGCTCTCCGGGCCGGGCGCCGGAACGGGGCCGGCCGCCGCCTCGAGGGCCAAGCCGCCGACGAGGGCGCAGCACGCGAGGGTGTTGAAGAGCATCGTGTTTAGCAAAAGGGGGCTTTCATGGAGAGCAGTAAGGAACGGAGAAAGGCAAAAAAAAAGGAGACAAGTTGAAGAGAGAGACAACAAGCGAGTGACAAGAACTAGACCAGAACGCTGATATAAGAGAGTGACGGCGTCGACGAGACAGGCGAGAGAGACAAGAGAGAGAGAGAGAGAGAGAAAGAGTGAAACTGGACGAGAGAGGAAAGTGAAAACAAAAAGGAGAGACACGACGAAACGAACAGAAAGAGAAGGAGGGAAGGAAGACAGTAAAAAAGGAGAGACGAGGTTACATGGATTCTGGACAGCAGGCACCGGACACCGGACTGGGCCACGGCGGCAGAGCAAGATCGTCCTCGACTCTTGTCTGCGGTGCGCCCTTGGTCTTCTCGTCCTCTCATCTCCTCTTCTTCTTCTGTTTCCCGAACGGGAAGCTTACACGGGAGATCGCACCGCGCGATGACGACACTGGCCAGGGGCAGAGGGACGACGAGATCATGCTCCGCACGCCCACATGCCAGAGAGCCACCCTTTCTTGGGCTCTTCCATTCATCGCAGCATGATCAGGCGAGAGCTGGCTCCGCTCTGCCTTTCTTCCTTGGCAGGGACTGCCGTCGGCCAGGGTGGATGCCGACAATTGGAGCCCCGTTGAAACAAAAACTAGATGAACGGGGGAGGCGAGAAACGAAGACGGCGACAAGCTTAATTAGGCGTTGCCCTAGATGGAAGCACAGGAGTACAGAGCTTTTGATTGTGTCTCTGCCGTGCAAGGAGGTATCACTCTCGCGACACTAGACTGGCTGGCTCTGCCCCTGGTTCCTGGAAAACTAGGCGCCGTCGATCTGAGACCCCGTTGCTGTCGAGTCTTGGCAGATGATGGATCTGGGATGAGACCACAGAAAACGAAGAAGAAAACCTGCAAGACAAGCGGAGACCACGGTTCATCCTCGGTCGTCTGCTGTGCGGTCCCATGGGCGACCCTCCGAGCACGGCTCTGCTCGTCACAGCTGCTTCTTCGGGAAGGTCGCCGCCAGTTGCACGGCGAGGCACGGCGAGACTCGAGAAGACGCCCAAAAGGGCAGCCCGCGTGGATGTGAGATGCGCGGCACAGACAGCCTTTTTTGTTGTGCTCTTCTGCTCTCTTCCCTTTGGACACGTACCTGTCGCGTGCTCCGTTGAGGCCTTTCACGGGGAGAAAACGTCTTGTTTCAGAGGGAGGTCCCTTTCTGCCGCCCCGTTTTGATCATGATCGACACCCGCAGAAAACCCCCCCCTTTTCCCCCCTTCCCGTCTCCCTGGAAAACGGGATCGACATGCACGGCCGCCTCTCTTTATTTTGCGCCTCACCTGCGTCCGCTATGTTGCCAGCCTCTGCATCATAGCGTCCACCGATCCCACTACGAGTATTCTACCGGCTCTACCGCCCATTCAGCATCAAATAGCGCCGAACCGTGCCGGCACTTGGCAGGGCAAACCGAAGGACTACGGAGTAGAAAAAAAGAACAGGGAGAATAAAAAGAAAGCCCAGTCCGCCTCCTGCCCCAAGAGGGAGGCCCTCTGACATTACGAACGACAGCTTCATGCACCGTTGCACGACGGCAGACGAAACCAGGCCCCCCCAAAAAAGAAAGTCACACTGCCGTGCTGGCGGCATCTCTGCATTTTGAGATAAGAATGCGGGACGCCGCCCACCCTTTCTGCCCTTGTCCATCTTCGTCCATCTTGCCCTTTCTACGGAGCATTAATTTCTTCCGTTCTTCTCTTCCTCCCTCCTTTCTTGGTGTCACGGCGTGGCTGCACCGCGTCGCCGTCGGGGCCTGCCATTGGACTCTCTACGCGTGCAGCATTGACCGTTGGCAGACACGGCCGCCGTGCATGTTTCTGTTTTTCGTTTCTGTATTCATTACTCCGTTCTTTCGAATGACATCTGAGCAGAGAAGAGGACCTCGGAGACCACCTCGCCGTGCCCTTCTCGTCATGCACGTCCACGCTGCCGTGTCAAATTGCAGTGTCTCAGTTCCCTGTTTTCGCGGTCCTACGTCAAACGCGGCGACAGCGTGTTTTTCCCGTCGACGCCTTGTCTGACACCGCAGTTGTCGAACAGCCAGACCAAGCAGTCTTCGCAGTCTCGCGCATTTCGGCGAGCAATTGCAACCCCCATATGAAGAGAGGAAGAAGCCAGGCCGGGTCCCGGGCGAGGCTGCCGATTTGGCCGTCCTGCCAGCAGAGTAAGCCAGGACCCTTCGCTCCATGTCACACATGCAGTTTCTATTTTCGTCGTCTTCTTCTTATTATATTTACTTAGGTTGTGTTAGTTGAAGCCGGTCACCCACATTCGTCGCCTTGGTTTCACCAACGAAACTATTTTAAGCAAACCCACAACTTCGCAAGAGCACGGCATTGCAGCAACTCGACCAGTTGCCATCTCGCCACTCTGCTTTGACAACTCGATGGCTAGAAATTCCGAGACCAGTCCTGGAATTCACCGCGCACCATTGCAGTGGCGGCGTCCATGGTCCTCTGCGCAGTTGACAGCACTTGAGTGATCTCGCCATTGCTTGTTGATTGACACGTGATGGAAGTAGCCCGCAGCGCATTCTCTCTCGCTCTGTTCGCGATTCGGTAGCGCTCTTTCCTTTTCGTATTTCTACTGCGTAGAGATCCGGTTTTCTTGTTTTCTTGCTTTCTTGCGTCGCTGTTTCCTCTTTTCGTCTCGCTCTCCCCCATCTGTGCGCGTGATTGGTCGTGGTGCCGGCTTCCCCGAGATGGGGCAGGTGCATTGCGCCTCCCTCCATCGATACGCGGATTTGCTAGCCGTGCTCCGTAATACACGAAGCCGATTGACGTTGCTGGCCCCCTCTTTCCTGTTTTTGCCCTTCTCTGCTCGTAATAGTCCGTACTCGCCTGTGTTCGCCTTCGGGAAGGCTGTGCAGAGAGGCCAAGATATCCACGAGTCAGAACACGGCGCAGACACCCTCTTCGTAGTCTTCCCGCATTCCTCTCCCTCTTCCAGGGGTTTCGCATGGCAAAACCGGTGGAATAAGAGCCGGCCTGTGCCTTGTCCCGCGACCGGGAATGCAGCAAGCCCATCTGTTGCCGCACTGTGTTTGCGAGGGAAAAGAGGGGCACGTGACCGCCTCGACAGTTCCCCAACCATAAGCAGGCACTTTAGATGCGCCGCAGACTACGCCCTCTGCAGTAAGACAACCGCCAGTCCCACTCAATACCCCTATTCCAGCCCCTATATCGAATTGCTGAAGCCCCTGAAATATACGGATCCTCCTCTGTCTCTGGGCAGCCCCCCCAATCTCCAGCGGGCGTCTCTGATCTCCACACCCGTCTCATCTTGTGTTCTCTCGTTGCTATTTTGGCTGTTTCGCCCGTCTTATTGTCTCTGTCTTGGGCAGGGACCATTTTCCGGGACGACGTATTCGCCCGGCTCAATACAGAGTACGAGTACGACGAGAACATCAGCAAGTCGGCCGTCAGAACAGGGTACGGTATCGTAAGCCACAGGACAGGTCGCCAAAGAACTGCGCCGCGTTGGTCCGTCCTTGCAGTCCTGCAGCTCGTTGAGAGAAGCCCAGTTGGGCCGTTTCAGAATGATGATATTTGGACGACGGGGCGCCATACTGTGCAAAAATGTTCCCAGTGCACTGTGCAGTTCGCCGACCAGGGAGCACAGTGCGCTGCAGCGCCTGCCACGCTCTCCCCTCTCCCCGGCGCCGCCACCCATTGCCCCTAATACGCAATGCTGCGGAGTTAGCGCCGCACTCTATCTTGCCAAAACCCCCGCCGTCTCAGCCTCTCTGGCTGCTCGCACTGGTGGTCGCCCCAACTGCCCCCCGGGCATACGCTGCGTATTGCTCCAGGCCGTGTGTTTACGCTCTACAGCAGCCGTTGGCTGCTCCTTCCTCTCTATCACCGACTCAGCCAAAATTACGGGTCCCGCCTTCCCGCATCTTCTACTTCGACTTCTCCTCCCCTTGGTCTCCGCTGTCTCGCCTTCTCGCCGCCTTCTGGACCGCGAGCTGATTTCTAACGTCGACATCTGCATCCATCGAACTTCCGGCACGACCTTTTCTCCCTCTCTTGTTCCGAGTTCTGCCTTTTCGTCCCGACCTCGAATCTCGCCCTCCTTGTCCCCCTCCTCTTCTCCGCCATCGCACCTCTTCGCTTCAGCCGGCTCTGATTCCCGCTCGTGCTCAATCGCTGCCGATCGGAAACCGTCGAGAAACAGTCGAAGCCAACGCCTAGTTTTGCAGTTCTCCGACACCCTCTTCTCCTCATCAGACGCCGTTGACAGCCATGTCGACGTGGAAATTGACAAAGAGTAAGATCCCCAAAATTCCCGCCCAGGCTGGTCAACGAACCAACAGCCGGCCAAGAACGACGGGCACATCCTCGTTCTGGCCGGACACACCGGACACCAGCAAGACTAACTGAAATTCTCTCTTCTCTCGCAGAGCTGAAAGAGACCCATCTGGGTCCTCTTGCCAACTTCTCCCGGTCGACGTCCACGTCCACCATCACCGCTGAAAAGGAAGAGAAAGCCCCCTCTCCGTCGCCAGCGCCCATCTCGAGCACACCCACGCCCCCTTCTTCCAACATTGGTATGCATGCATGCCGATCATGAAATCTATTTTCTCTTTTCTCTTCTTTTCTATTTCGCCGCTGACAACCGCCGCCCCAGCCGCCTCCGAGGCGCTAAGCCAGACAGATGTCGTCAAGCCGCCAAAACCCGGCATCCTCGTCGTCACCCTCCACGAAGGCCAGGGCTTCGCCCTGCCCGAGCAGCACCGCAACGTCTTCAGCCCGCAGCACCAGTCCTCCCTGTCCACGGGCAATGCCCTGTCCAGCCTGGTCTCCGGGTCGGTGCGCCCGAGCTCCTCCCAGCGCCCGGCGGGCGGCTTCACAAACGGCTCGAGCCGGCCGCAGACGTCGGCGGGCGGCGGATTCGGCAGCATCCCCACGAACCACGGCCGCGTCTCCGGCAAGTACATGCCGTACGCGCTGATCGACTTCGACCGCATGCAGATCTTCGTCAACTCCGTCGAGGGCACGCCCGAGAACCCGCTGTGGGCCGGCGACAACACGCAGTACAAGTTCGACGTCTCGCGCGTGACCGAGCTCGCCGTGCACCTGTATCTGCGGAACCCGAACGCGCCGCCCGGCTCCGGCCGCAGCCAAGACATCTTCCTCGGCGTCACGCGCATCAACCCGCGCTTCGAGACGAGCCAGCCGTACGTCGAGGACCCGAAGCTGAGCAAGAAGGACCGCGAGAAGGCGGCGGCCGAGCACGCCAACCGCGAGCGCCAGCTGGGCTTCAGCGGCGTCGACTGGGTGGACGTGCAGTACGGCCAGGGCCGGCTCAAGATCGGCATCACGTACGTGGAGAACCGGGCCAACAAGCTCACGATGGAGGACTTTGACCTGCTCAAGGTGGTGGGCAAGGGCAGCTTCGGCAAGGTGATGCAGGTGCGCAAGAACGACACGCGGCGCATCTACGCGCTCAAGACGATCCGCAAGGCCCACATCATCTCGCGGTCCGAGGTGGCGCACACGATGGCGGAGCGGTCGGTGCTGGCGCAGATCAACAACCCCTTCATCGTGCCGCTCAAGTTCACGTTCCAGTCGCCCGAGAAGCTGTACTTTGTGCTGGCGTTCGTCAACGGCGGCGAGCTGTTCCACCACCTGCAGAAGGAGCAGCGCTTCGACATCAACCGCGCGCGCTTCTACACGGCCGAGCTGCTGTGCGCGCTCGAGTGCCTGCACGGCTTCAACGTCATCTACCGCGACCTCAAGCCCGAGAACATCCTGCTCGACTACCAGGGCCACATCGCGCTGTGCGACTTCGGCCTGTGCAAGCTCGACATGAAGGACGAGGACCGCACCAACACGTTCTGCGGCACGCCCGAGTACCTGGCGCCCGAGCTGCTGATGGGCCAGGGCTACAACAAGACGGTCGACTGGTGGACGCTGGGCGTGCTGCTATACGAGATGCTGACGGGCCTGCCGCCCTTCTACCACGAGAACACAAACGAGATGTACCGCAAGATCCTGTCGGAGCCGCTCTACTTTCCCGGCACCGACATCGTGCCCCCCGCCGCCAAGGACCTGCTGACAAAGCTGCTGAACCGCAACCCGGCGGAGCGGCTGGGCGCCAACGGGTCGGCCGAGATCAAGGCGCACCGGTTCTTCGACGCGATCGACTGGCGCAAGCTGCTGCAGCGCAAGTACGAGCCGGCCTTCAAGCCGACGGTGGTGGACGCGCGCGACACGGAGAACTTCGACCCCATCTTCACCAACGAGGCGCCGCAGGACTCGCTCGTCGAGGGCCACCCGCTGTCGCAGACGGCGCAGTACCAGTTCGACGGGTTCAGCTACAACCGGCCCATCGCGGGGCTGGGCGACGGCGGCGGCAGCATCCGGGACCCGTCGTTTGTGGGCAGCATCCAGGACAGATAGGGGGCGGGCGGACACGGGCGAAGAAGAAGACGATAGCGGATAGAACGTGCTTATACAGGAAAACGTGAAAAGCTACAAAGAGAGAAAAACGGGGAGGAAGTGATACGCAACGCGGCAGCGACGATGCCACGACTTTGCCACGACTGCCACTGCTGGGGGTTGTTGTTTTCTGAATCTTGCTTTTTGGGTTCCTGATTTTGTCGGTTGCTCTTGATTGTTCTCAGTCTTGATGTTCTCATTTTTCTTGCCTTTGAGTTTTTTTTTTGGTTCATTTTGGTTTATCTTGGGGTATTTTTTATTCATTTCCCCCTTCCATGTCTCGTTTTATATACGACATTTACCACCTTGCCATTGTTGTTGTTGTTTTTTTTTTGGTCACTCCATTTTTTCTACCCCCTTGTGCTGGACTCACTTGTGTTTTTTTCTTTTTGTCTTTTCAATTTTGATCATCTTCTTTTCTACGTTTTTTGCTCGTCTTAGGGGGGGTTTATATAACACAGACCGGAGCGTGGATTGGTTTTTTACACTATTTCCATCTCTTCACGAAATTTGCTGTGGCTTTTCTAGGTCAACAGAAAACATGAAATCAAGAAAACCAAGATACAAGCAACCAGGATGCGCGAAGAACACAAGCAAAACAAAAACAAAACATAACAATCACAAGCTAAAGATACGAGACAAGCGCGATGTGCCTGTCCCATGTGTCTAAAAGACCAGCAATTGGTCATTCTGATACGGACGTGACTTGCACGGTCCACTTTCCTTCTGCGGCCGCCGTATATTATTACAGCTCTTGTCGTTTATTTTCTTGTTTTCTTCTCTCCTCGGTGGTGTACGGCTGCAACGACGGAGCGAAAGCCGTTTGTCAGCTCTGTTCAGAAGTCTGACAGGCCGTTACTCAGCCGGAGACGGTAGAGGGGGGGGATGGAGAGAATGGAGGGAATGGAGGGGCCCTGTTTGGTTTGGCAAGCGCCGGCTGTCTGCCCTCTGACTTGCGGGAAAATATGAGCAATGGAGGGGCAAAAGCCAAAAAAAAAAAAGAAGGCCAGTGACGTTGGGAGGGGCTGTAGAAAAGAGCTGCCCCGCCATCCCGCGGGCTGCGCCTGCCGCCTTTACACGGGTGCTCGCGTATAGCTCTCCCTCTCTGTGTCTCTGGCAATCGCTCTTTCCTGTCCCAACGGTTTCGTATCTTGCAGAAATGGGCTGCCCCTTCCTCGCCAAGCATCGTCAATGCCCCTCTTAGTGAGCCCCCCAGACAAACAAGGCCTTACTGCGTCTAGCTAGAGAGAAATGACAGGGCTGCTTTTTTCTTCTTGCCTTTTTCCTTTTTTCCACGCCCGCGGAGGAGCTCGGTTCGTGACTTGCACTCCTTTTGTCTGGAGCGGTCTTTCCCCTTGTGCTACTGCCGGAAAATCATTGCTCAGCAGGCAAGCAATTAATCAAACATTGAAAATCTCTTAGAAATAGGAATTAGAGGAAGAGCGAGCTCGGAAAGAGCAACCACCCCCAAAGGGCCATAAATAATAATCACAAGGTCTCCGCGGCTTTTCGCAGCTTCCCCCTGTGTACTCTCTGTGTTTCTCCTGCTTCTCCTGCTTCTCCGGTTCTTGCAAAAAGCCTCACTTTTGCACAATCAGCTACCTCGTACGTATTATCTTGGCAACTCCCTCCACCTGTTTCCATGTGAGTCTGCTGTCTGTCTGTTCTGCGGAGTACGAGCACATCGCCACGTCGCGTTATCTTCCCCCTTTCCGACCAGAAGCTCAGGTGACGAGAGAGAGAGAGACGGAGCTTGCCAAAAGACGGCCACTGTCAGCCCACCCTGCGCATGTTGGGGACAGCATCTGTTGCTCAATGCCCCACGGCTGGCCAATGGATGCGGTCATGGAGGGTGGTGCTCTCCAGGAGGGGGCACCTAGACTGCGAGGCCTGCTGCCGCTGCTCAAAAGCCGGCTAGCGAGTGTGGTGGAGATCGGCCGCCCGGACTTCGGACTGGACGGGGGCGCCTGTCTCTCTGTCTCTCTCTCGCTCTGCCTCTCTGCCATTGTCGTGTTCTGGACTTATTTTCTCCTCGTTTCTCTCCTTGACCATTCCTCCTCGCTTTCGCGTCCAGACAAACTGCACCCGCACATCCCATCGCCAGAGCTGACAAGAGCTGCCTCAGATCCCCTCGCCGACCCTGCGAAACCGTCGTGATCCCCGCATTCCGCTCTCTTCCGGCCGTCTCTGTTCCCTCCAGAGGTACGTGAAATACCCTGATGAAACGCGCTGCGGAGCTGTTTCGCCATGCTCCTTTGCTTTCCTTCCTTTCGCTCCCTTCACTCCTCGTCTTTCCCGTCTCACCCCGCGGTGCCACCGCCCGGCCTGCTCGTCGCAGGTGCTTCTGGGCTCTGTTTCCGCGCCTCGTCTCTTGTTCATGCCAGTGGATCGCAAAACCTGGGGGGGAAATCCGCGCTGCAAGGCATCATGGGTACCCGGGCTGTGGCGTATGTATCGCAAAGATCTATGGCAGATACGTGGGGGACACAAACGGGGGGCGGCAACGGCAGCTGCAGCGTGTCTGCGGACAGTATTTCTGTTTTCAACAATGTCTTTCCTCTTTCGTCGCTAACACGCTTCTTTCTTTGCCAACCCCGCGCAGATAATCACTCAATCGCCTCAACCCCCCCCCCCAAATCAACAAACCCTCTCTCCTCCACAAACCGTCACAATGCCGCAGGCCAGCTCTCTGCCCGTCTGGAGCGAGCTCCAGGAGCACCGCAACACCGTCGGCGAGTCCTTCGTGCTCAAGGAGGCCTTTGCCAAGGACCCCAAGCGCTTCGACAAGTTCACCCGCGTCTTCAAGCTGCCCGCCGACATCGCCAGCGGCAGCGATGGCGAGACCGACATCCTCTTTGATTTCAGCAAGAACTTCCTGACCGAGGAGACCCTCGCCCTGCTGCTGAAGCTGGCCTCCGAGGCCAAGGTCGAGGAGAAGCGCGAGCGCATGTTCACCGGCGAGAAGATCAACTTCACCGAGGACCGCGCCGTCTACCACACGGCCCTGCGCAACGTCGGCCCGGAGCCCTGGACCATGACCGTCGACGGCGTCGACGTGGTCAAGACCCCCGGCGGCGTCGCCGACGTGCTCAAGCACATGCAGGAGTTCAGCGAGGAGGTCCGCAGCGGCAGCTGGAAGGGCTTCACCGGCAAGAAGCTGACCAACATCGTCAACGTCGGCATCGGCGGCTCCGACCTGGGCCCCGTCATGGTCACCGAGGCCCTGAAGCACTACGGCGCCCCCGGCACGACCCTGCACTTCGTGTCCAACATCGACGGCACCCACATGGCCGAGGCCCTGAACGCGTCCGACCCCGAGACCACGCTGTTCCTGATCGCCTCCAAGACCTTCACCACCGCCGAGACCACCACCAACGCCAACACGGCCAAGTCGTGGTTCCTCGAGAAGACCGGCGGCAAGGGCGACATCGCCAAGCACTTCGTGGCCCTGTCCACCAACGAGGCCGAGGTCACCAAGTTCGGCATCGACAAGAAGAACATGTTCGGCTTCGAGTCGTGGGTCGGCGGCCGCTACTCGGTCTGGAGCGCCATCGGCCTGTCCGTCAGCCTGTACGTCGGCTACGACAACTTCCACAAGTTCCTGGCCGGCGCCCACGCCATGGACCGCCACTTCCGCGAGACCCCGCTGCAGGACAACATCCCGCTGCTGGCCGGCCTGCTGAGCGTCTGGTACTCGGACTTCTACAACGCCCAGACCCACCTGGTGGCCCCCTTCGACCAGTACCTGCACCGCTTCCCCGCCTACCTGCAGCAGCTGTCGATGGAGTCCAACGGCAAGACGGTCACGTCGGACGGCACGGCGGCCAAGTACACGACGGGCGCGATCCTGTTCGGCGAGCCGTGCACGAACGCGCAGCACTCCTTCTTCCAGCTGGTGCACCAGGGCACGAAGCTGATCCCCACGGACTTCATCCTGGCGGCGCAGTCGCACAACCCGCTGTCGGACAACGTGCACCAGAAGATGCTGGCGTCCAACTACCTGGCGCAGGCGGAGGCGCTGATGGTCGGCAAGACGGCCGACCAGGTGCGCGCCGAGGGCGGCGTGGCCGAGGAGCTGGTGCCGCACAAGGTGTTCCTGGGCAACCGGCCCACGACCAGCATCCTGGTCGGCGGGCACATCGGCCCGGCCGAGCTGGGCGCCCTGATCGCCTACTACGAGCACGTCACCTTCACCGAGGGCGCCGTCTGGGACATCAACTCGTTCGACCAGTGGGGCGTCGAGCTGGGCAAGGTGCTGGCCAAGAAGATCCTCCACGAGATCAGCGAGCCCGGCAGCGGCGAGGGCCACGACTCGTCGACGGGCGGCCTGCTGGCCGCCTTCAAGAAGTACTCCAAGATCTAGCGCGCCGGGCAAAGAAGGAGGATAGCAGATTGGGGAGGGCAAAAATTCGGGATATATACAAAATACGGACACTACTATTAAGGGGACGATAGATTTTTTTTTTTCTTTTTCGAGAGAGGCCGCCGGCGGGGGTGACTAGGCAACAAGTACGACAAACATATCTAGTTTTCAAAATACATTTTGATTTTTTGTCATTTTTTCATCACTGTCATTTTGTCATTTTTCACTTCATGGGGTTTTTTTTTTGTTTTGTTGGCAACTGCTATTTTTTTGTGATTGAGTTGTTGAACCAATGTAGGTTTCACTTGATCTATTGTACTTTGTTATGCACTCTCGTACAAGACCTGCTTTGGACTGTTCCCTTCTTCTTGTGTCTCTAATGCGGTCCTGACAAGTGAACACAACATACAAAACAGATATCCCTTTTTGCCCTGTTGTTGTCCTTGTCCGAGGTAAAAAAAAGAAAAAAGGTCCTCCATCTCAAAATGTGACTCTTTGTCAAACGTAAATCAAAATCGTACATGCATAGCCCCCCAAAGTAGATGCAGACAAAAAAAAAGCATATACATCTCTCGAAAAAGAAACAAAAAAATAACGCCATGCAACGCTCGGAGGGGGGGAGGGGGGAAGGGTTACCCGTGGCTTCTAGATCCCTTGTTTGCAAGAGAACGCTCAATCAATAACATCGCTGCCTGTTCTGCTTCGCTTCCTTCTTTTTTTATTGTTTGTCTCTCTCTCTCTCTCTCTCTCTCAGCCACCCATGGCCGTCGGCGTGTTCCCGCCGGCGCTGCTCTCGCCCCCGCCACCTGCACCTGCACCCGCACCACCCGCGCCAGTCACTCCGGCGCCGCCGGCCCCTCCCTCCTTTTTGAGCTGCGCTAGCCGCTCCTTGTGCAGCAGCGCCCGCTTGCGGTTCCGCAGGTCAAAGTCCAGCACGTGCCCGTACCCCCGGCGCTGCAGCTCCGCCTGGATCTTGGCAATGGTCCAGCCCCCGCCGCCGCCGCTGCTGCTGCTGCCGACACTAGTCTTGCTGCCGGCCGGCGCCGGCAGCCCCCCCCGCAGCCACTGGTCCACCTCCGCCTTGAGCGCCCGCGGCAGCTTGCGCGCGCGCGGGTCCAGCATCAGGTCCGCCGCCGCGTGGTTGTGCCGCGTGTGGTCGTCGTTGGTGTAGTGCACCGCGTACCGGTCCGCCCCCGGGTACACCTCCACCAGCTCGAACCGGAACGGGCACTCGCACTTCTTGGAGATGCGGTCCGTCGTCGGCTTGCGCCGGCGGCGGCTGTGCGGGCCTGGGGGCAGCGGCAGGCCTCCGCCGCCTCCTCCCGGGCCTCCGCCTCCTCCAAGGCGCCGGGCGCGCTCGCGCTCGCGCTCGCGCTTGGCCTCCTCCTCCTTGGGCCGCAGGCGCGACCTGCCCCCGCGGAAGCAGACCATGCGGATCTTCTGGCGGCGGCCGTGCGAGCGCGTGCCGTTGATGCGCATGCTGTACCCCCGGGGGATGGTCCAGCCGTCGAGCTCCTCCTGCAGGGTGGCGCGGGCGGTCACGACGAAGCCCTCGGGCAGGGCCTCGAGGCGGCTCTGGCCGACGCCCGTGGGCTGGAGCGCCTTGGGCAGGCTGCCGCCGTCGGCGGCGGCCTGCTGGTCGTCGTCGTCGTCGTCGTCCTCTTCGTCGTCGTCTTCTTCGTCTTCGTCTTCTCCTCCGTCGTGCTGCTGGTCATCGTCGCCTTCGCCCTCCTCGTCGCTGTTGTTGTCTCTGTCGTACTCTTCGAACTTGATTCGCGGGGTCTGCTGCAGCCGAACTAGATGCGAGGACCGCTTTGCAGACGGCTGCGCAGCCGTGGCCGCCGCGGAGGTCGGCGTGGCCGCCGCGGAGGGGGGAGGTCGTGGTGTCAGAGAGAACGGCGGGGCGTACGGGGCGATGGCCACGCCCGCCGCAGGGCCGTGGTAGGGTGGCGGCGACGGCAGAGAGGCGATGGATGCGGCCGTAGCTGCTGCGTAGTGCTGCTGTGCCGGTGGTGTTGCTTGTGATGGCGCGGCAGACGGGAGCGGCCTTCGACTTCTGCTGGCGGTGGTGGCAGCGCTGCTCCGGTGGTGCTGTGGACCATTTGCATGGCCGCCGTCTTTCTGCGTCGTCGTCGGAAGAGCCGGCGGGATGCTGAGCGCGTTCTCGATCAGGTTGAGGCGCTGGTTGATCGTCGTCAGCGAGTCCAGCAGGCTGCGCAGGATGGGGTGCTCGTCGGCCATGGCGAGGCACGCGACAGGGGCCGAACTGCTTCTGCTGCCGCGCAGTTTCCGGTGTCAATTGCCTCGGGGAGTGCAGCGATCTCACAGCCGTGTTTCGGACATGAAGAGACGGCTGCACGTCTTTGCTGTGTCCTCTTTTTTCGGTGGTGTCTTTTCACTGTTTTGGAAAATCCCGTTTTTGGGGGATTCCCGAAGAGGGTGTTCACCTTGCAGGCGGAGATGAGACAAAAAGTGACAAACAGACGAGCAGGAGAGGAAAAGAGAGACAGGGCCGTCGGAGGGCTCACATGGCGGAGAGAGCGTTGTGTTGTTGGCTTGTCTTTGGAGACAGGGAAAGAAGAAAAGAATTGGATGCGACAAGGAAAAGAACGAAAAGAATTGGACAGCCTTGCCAGCAGAAGCGGATAGCGCAAAAGCGGAAAGCGCAAAAGCGAAATACGCCAGCGGGAAGTCGCGATGAAGACGGCGTGCACTTTGCAGGCCAAATGGCGATGAGAACAATCACGTCAGCATCCAGACCAGAAAGAAATAATGGAGTGCTGCAGGAGGGGCGGACAGCAGTGCCGGGTGGGCCGGCGGCAGCATGCAAGCAGGCAGCCAATTATTAGTCATTAGTGTGTGTTGGCGACGTGGGTCATGGAACGACGACGACGAGGCTGGCACGTGACGGGCGGTGGGGGCGTGCAGGAGTATATAAGACGGGCGTGCCTTCCTCTTTCGCATCACGACGACCCTCGCTCTTTCCTCTTCTTCGATTTTTCTATGCGCAGCACGGGCCCCACGGGCCCCGCACCTGCAAACGGGCACGACAAGGGGCGCGCCTGCCCTTTATAAAGCCAACTGCGCAGCGTGGTCCTTCAACAAGCAGGTGGTCGAGTTGGTAAGAGGTGATGTGATGTCGCACCTTCCCGAGGGCCCTCCTGAAGCGACTGGATAGGCAACCCCGCCCATCTCCAGAGTCCCCGGTTCGATTCGCTCCCGGAGGCGCCTGATGGATTTGGACGCGCTGCTCACTCCTGAGTTTCCGAGGGCCCTGGATGGTGCGGCCGCTCCAGGCCAACACTGCCGGCGATGACGACCACGAGGAGGTCCTCTGCGTCGGCCGGCTTCCCGACGGGAAGGGTGCTCTCCCCAGGACCCCGACGAGCACCCAGAGGATGCGCCAAGTTGCTCCTATTTTTTTTGTCTTTTTTTTTTGCCATTTTGGAGGATGGTGATGCTTCATTTTTGGCGATGGCTCTTTTTTTTTTTTTGCTGGCAGGATGCAATCTCGCAATGCGTCAATTTACGATGGGGTGAAATGCGAGAGAGAGAGAAAGAATGAAATGAATAAAAATCGGAGTGCATGCGTGGATGAATGCGCTGTTGGTCCTGTGTTCAGTTCGTGATGTTTGAGCGGCTGGATCAATTCCAGAAATTCAGATCGCGACGAGCTGCTTTTGCCTGGAGTCGAACAGCCCGCTGGCCCGAGCGTCGATTCTGCTTCGCCTTGACCAGCATCAAGAATGCCACTTACACGACGAGAGTGAATGACCACGCAAGCATCTAGCATGCGCAACCTCTCTTGTAAATGATACACACGATTAGCCGTCGCCTTCATTCGCTTCGGGAACCGGCTGTGGGGAAGCCTTCTTATGCGGCCCTGCTATTGCATCCCCAATCTGCGGATAGATTGCCCACATTGCCCAGGCGGGAATCTGCCATCGGAACAATTTAAACGGAGAAAATGCACTTGGAAGCCAGCGGAGGGCCAGACGCAGCGGACGTATATTAGAATGCATTGTGAAGAAGAAAGGAAGAGATGGAGAGTGAGGAAGAGTGAGTGGCTCTGCCTCGTTTTATTCGCCTGGCCTCTAATTGTCTCTGCAGTTTGCAAGTCCAGAGTCACGATGCACGTCTCGCTTCTTCCCCTTCTCGGGGCCGTCGTGGCCACGGCACGCCCAGCAGCCTCGGCCGCCGCCCTCTTCCCCCGCCAGGCCGCCTCCACCGTCACCGTCGACCTCGCCAAGACCTACCAGACCATGGACGGCTTCGGCACCTCCGAGGCCTTCCAGCGCGCCGTCCAGATGAGCAAGCTGTCCGCCGCCGAGCAGCGGCGCGCCCTGGACCTGCTGTTCTCGACCGACAAGGGCGCCGGGCTGACGATCCTGCGCAACGGCATCGGCTCGTCGCCCGACATGAGCTCCGACCACATGGTGTCGATCGCGACCAAGAACCCGGGCGGGCCCGCGAAGCCCCTGGTCTTCAACTGGGACGGCTCCGACAACAAGCAGCTGTGGGTGGCGCAGGAGGCCGCGCACACGTACGGCGTGCCGACCATCTACGCCGACGCCTGGAGCGCGCCGGGCTACATGAAGACCAACGGCAACGACGCCAACGGGGGCAGCCTGTGCGGCGTGTCCGGGGCGACGTGCTCGTCGGGCGACTGGCGGCAGGCCTACGCCGACTATCTGGTCCGGTGGGTGCACCACACTGGACATCATCTTCCCTCGCGGCTGTGCATATACTGACTGGCCTTCGCAGCTACATCCAGTTCTACCAGGAGGCCAACGTGAGCATCACCCACGTCGGGTTTCTGAACGAGCCCGAGCTGACGTGAGTCTCTGAACACTGCTTCTGCATACCCTCCTTCAACGCGCCCACTAATCCACTCGCCCCCCCCCCCCCAACAGCACCCAATACGCCTCCATGCGCTCCTCCGGCGCCCAGGCCGCCGACTTCATCAAGGTCCTCGCCCCCACCCTCGACAAGGCCAACCTCAGCCGCGTCCGCATCGCCTGCTGCGACGCCGAGGGCTGGAGCGACCAGGCCGGCATGCTGGGCCAGCTCCGGCCCGTCGACGACCTGCTCGGCCTCGTCACCTCGCACGCCTACACCTCCTCCCCGAGCGGGCCCATGGGCACGCGCCACCCCGTGTGGCAGACCGAGGCCGCCGACCTCAACGGCGCCTGGACGGCGTCCTGGTCCGGCGGCGGCGGCGCCGGCGAGGGCATGACCTGGGCCGGCAACATCTACCAGGCCGTCGTCAACGCCAACTGCTCCGGCTACCTGTACTGGATCGGCGTGCAGGGGGGGGACACCAACTCGAAGCTGATCCGCATCAGCGGCGGCACCGTCGCGCCCTCGAAGCGCCTGTGGGCGTTTGCCAACTGGAGCCGGTTCGTGCGGCCGGGCGCCGTGCGCGTGGGCGCGTCCGGGGCGCCCTCGGGGGTGAGGGTGTCGGCCTTCCGCAACGTGGACGGGGCCGTGGCGGTGCAGCTTCTCAACGGCGGCAGCGGGGCGGCCAGGGTGAGCGTCAGAGTGACGGGGGGCGCGTCTGCCGCGCCGACGGTCGTCCAGGGCTGGATCACGGACAACACGCACGACGTGGACGCGCTGGAGGGGGCGAGCATCGCCGACGGCGTGGCGAGCGCCAGCATCCCGGGGCGGGCCATGGTGACGCTGGTGCTGAGAGCAGGGACGGCGGGAAGCGGTGCGGCCGGAGCATCGTCGTCGTGAAGAGGGAAACGAGACTAAAAATAAAATTGGCTATAGTATCAAAACAAAAAAGGGAGTTGTCTATGTCTCATATCGCAACGAAATGTCTATGCTGCCCACATCCATCATCCGCGTCGAGCGGCCATCGATACCAGTGCCGTCGTCAAAGTTCCAAAGACAAAATGTTCCGTGTCTGCACCGTATAAGGAGGGTCACCGCCGCGCAGGGGCGGGATGCGGTACGTCAGAAACTTGGGCAGCGCCTTGGTCGACACCCCGCCGGCGCCCACCACCCCGTCCTCGGAGTAGAACGTGTCCAGCTATTCCTGGCGAAGCCCGTTCTTGAAAGGCTTCCCTTGAGTAGTGCAAAGTGTGAGGGTTGGAAAGCGTCGAAACGCAAAATATCAGAGGCAGCTTGAAATATTTAGCCGCAACGGGGAAAAGAAATAAGCACGACAGAAAAACGCAAGAAAAGAAATGGGAAGCAGAAAGGAGTTGAATAGAAAAAAGTAGCTCATCATTTCGTACAACGTTCGGGGGGGTATCTTGTTTTCCTAAAATACAAAAAAAAAAAAAAAGTGGCCATCATATATCCAAAGCCGATTGAATGCATGAAAACCAGGCCCTCAGCCCGACCATGTTCTCACGGCTCTGCAACCGGCGCCATGACCAGGATCACCCACGCGATGGCGCCGTCCACGTCCTTGAGGGGCGTCCAGTGGCTCATCAGGCGCTGCATCCTCTGCGCCTCGCGGCCGCCGCCCCTCCGCTCGCTCGTCGGCGGCCGGTCGTAGGTGCCGCTTCGCCGCCGCCGGCTGCCCGACGAGCCCGGCCACCACCCCTCCGAGGCCTTGCCGTCCCATGCCGCGGAGCCAGTTCCCAGATCGTCGTCCTGCTGGTCCTGCCTGGGGCGCCCGCCGCTGAGGAGCAGGCTCGACCGGCGCGAGGTACTGCCGGTGCCCGACTCGTCGCCGCCCGCCTGGCCGTTGGTCGGCGAGGCTAGGCCGGCGCCGAGCCCTGCGGAAAAGGCGCCTGGCGCCAGCACGCCGCTGGCCGGCACGGAGAGCTCGAGGCTTGCCGATTCGGATGTCACAATGCGCTGCCGCACATTGGCGCGGAAGACGGGCGTGATGGACGGCGAGCCGGCCAGCTCCGAGAGAACGGCAAAGACGTCGTGGTACATCACCGCCTCCTGGGCCGCCGGGCCGAGCCCGAGCAGCTCCAGCATCGGAAGCGAGGAGAACGCCACCTTGAGGCGGGAGACGGCGGCAGAAGAGGGGGGTGCCGCTGGCGTGGAATGTGCGCTGTAGCGGCTGCCGCGCCGTGATATGGGAGGAGGTGGGGGTGCTGGCGACGCGTAGTCTTGGCCGTGGCTTGATCCCGGCACAAACTGCAGCACCATGAAGCGCGAATAGATGGAAAGCTTGTCGTCGAGCAGGGGCGACGGAGGCGGCGTCGGGACGCTCGCTTTCGCCGTCACTGGGGGCTGAGCGGTGCGCGGTGGCAGCTCTGCATTCGGGCTCCATCTAGATGGAGGGGAAGTGCTCGCACTGTCGTCGGTACGCCGCTTCCGCGAAAAAGGATTAAAAAAAGATTTCGTTGACGATGGCTTGTCTGGCTTTGATGATTGCGGGCGGGTGGCTGGTTCATACGAACTGACAGCGGCGCTGGTAGGGCGCTCCGCACGACGAGTCAACTTGCAGGCTGTTAGTTGACTTGACTCGTTCAGCGACAGCCCCGGTGACGCTGGCGTCAAGGGGGACATCGAAATAGAGCAGGTGCGGCCAGAAGTGCCAACAGGACCACTTACAATGCTGGCGTTGTTCATGCTTCCAGCAAGGACAGGAGAGCCTACGCTGGGCGGAGCGGCGGACAAAGTATGCACGATGTCGTCTTGCGTCTTGACAGCATCCGAGATGTCGATTAGACCAGAGAGGACGAAGCGCACACGGCCGCTCGCAGTCTTCAAGGGGCACACGGAGACGAGGCTCCAGAAAGGCCGGTTGTCTCTATGGTTGCGGCTCAGCACCAGTTCTTCCGAGAACTTCTCCTCGTCGTGGTGCTCCGGCCCCCGGAAGAAGCGGCCAGTTCGGGGAATGTCTTCGGACCGCGCATATCCCATGACATGGGCAAAGCTCTCGGACGCGTACACGACGGGGTTGTCGGGCCGGTAGGGGTCCGTCAAGCAGAAGGCCTGGCCCAGGCCCTCAAATCGGAACGGTGTGTGAGCAGCCCCGGCAGACGCGGCACCCAGAGACGCCTTCATACGCACCGCGAGCTGGCGCTTCAAGAAATCGGGGTAAATTTTGTGAAGAATGCGCTCTTTGATGTGCACGTCGGCATCGCCGAAGAGCATCTCGAGACCCGGCAGAATCGAGCTGGAGACGTGCTTGACATCGGCATTGAGGGATTTGGCAAGATGTGGCGGCAGGTTCAGGGGCTCCGACGCCGTCATGCACGTGAACGTGGTCGAGATGTTGGCCATGAGCGCCGTGACGCTGTGGAGCGCCTTGTTGTACTGCTCCACCTTGTCAAGAAAAGCCAAGTTCTCGGCACCGCCGCAAGCACTGGTGTGCTCCCACAATCGCTGCCGGGCCGTGCGGTCATCAAGGACGGAGCGGACGGTCTCCCACGAGAACAGTCCAGGCGTGGTCGGCGTGCCGACGTCTCCCGGCGAAGTGCTCCCGCCGCCGGGCAGTTCCTCTCCATACCGTCCGTCGGAGTCAAAGCGCTCGTCCGTGGGCGAGAGCCGCGAGGACCCGTCTGCGTTGTAGTCCGTGTACCGGCGGAGGGCGGCACTGTTTGTGTGCAGCGACAGCCCGGAGTTGCTCCTCAGGCGGTGGATCGAAATGGTGTCCTCCGTCCCGGCAATGCTCCGATCCCGGCCGCGGTCGGACCCGCGATCGGAGTAGATGCTGCGAGCACTGTTGAGAGTCAGCGTCGGTGACGTGATGCCGGCCGTCCGCCGTCTTTCGTACAGCGACCGGGTGGAGAGCGAGAGCTGGGGCTGCTCATGCGAGAGCCCCGACAGACCCGACGCGTCGAACGAGTCCACTGGTGGCGCCACGCCTGGCGCCGGCAAGCTCCGGCGACGCTCGCTTTTGCTGGTGGACTTGGTGCTGCGCGAGCCCGGCGACAGCGGAGAGGTGGGCGAGCGGGCGAGCTCATATCCGGCTGCTGCCGGCGTTTTGGCCATGGCGGACGCCGGGCGCTGCATTGTTGTCTTCCTCGAAGTCGTTGCCATTTGTTTTGTGAAATTGGAGAAGCCAGGGGAGCAAATCAGAGGGCTGACGGCCGATGCTGCCGACGGAGAGACTCGGACAGGTCGGATCTATGACATGACAGAGAAAAAGCGAAGAGTGCACAGAGGGAATGGCGAGGCAGAAGAAGAGAGAAAGGGCTCGGAGAATGTCGTGGGAGAGAAGATGAGGGGGTGTGAGGTTTATGAGCGGGCGAGGCAAAGAAAGAGACGAAGATCAGGAGAGAATGGAGAGACTGGACAGGTGAGGGCTGGGGACACACCGAAGCGAGAAAAGAACGGGGAAAGCGGAGAGAGAGAAGAGGGCAGGAACGATCGATAAAATTGAACAACACGAAAAGGGAAAGCAGGCGGAAAGTCGTCGGAGAGGCAATTACAGAGTATGATACGTCGTAACGCTTCTCAAGACGGCACCAGGCAGGCCTTGCCGTTTCCAACCTGGCGAGCTGCGATTGTAAATATGAGCTGAATGGCTTAGTTTTGCATGATCACAATCTGTCGTCTGATTGCTGAAGGGTTTCTCCTGAGAATATAC
Organism: Sporothrix brunneoviolacea; assembly: GCA_021396205.1. Lineage (NCBI taxonomy): Eukaryota > Fungi > Ascomycota > Sordariomycetes > Ophiostomatales > Ophiostomataceae > Sporothrix > Sporothrix brunneoviolacea. Next base: position 37,008 of record WNYD01000104.1, read on the forward strand.
GATACGACAATTACGATACGATACTGGAAAGAGCGAGCAACGACGCAGGCAGGACCTGCTCCGTGCCTACCCCAACTCTTACGACATAGAAAAGGAAGCAGCGCCGACAAGGTCCGGAAAGAACGAAAGGGTCCTGGGAAGTGGAGGGCGAAATGGGGGCCGAAAAAGGGGGAAAGAGGGGCGCCCGATGCTCCAACGCAGGCTATCCATGTCGCTATAATTTATGGACTACTCCGTATCGACGAGGAGCTGTGCATGGATAGCCGAGCCAACTGTTTTGGCTATGCCTTCCGCCAAGGACTAAGACAAAAGGAAAGAGCGACTACTGGAGCATGAGCACGTAAGAGGGAAAACGGCAAGACCGGGCGACGCCACTGCAGACGCGAGAAGGGCAAGAGCGAGTGACGACGACGAGATAACAACGTGCGTCGCAGCTGGAGGCGGCAGTAGAAGGGGACTCGAATACACCGTAAAGCCAAAGAGGGAAACAGAAGCGCCAAGTAAAGATATGATCCCCCAGACGCCAATGCACGAAATCGAGCCTATTTCAAATATCAGACTCCTTTTCTGCAGTGTTTACGAGTAGTGCCTTTTTCGATTCTCCAGCAGAAAAACCCGCTCTTTCCTGTTCAGGCAAAAAATCGCTAAGAAACAGCGAGCTACGCAGTGGCTAAGAACGAACCGACTAGTTTCTCCACTCGACCCGCACCGTCGCTCCTTCCCGGCCGGTCAGCCAACAGGAGCCAGCAGGCCAGAGGAGCAGCGCCAGGGAGCACGATCGCCCGCGAATTTGCCCACTAAATAAGGAAGCGGCCGGCCAGTGCACGCTATCTCTGGCAAGCAGCTGAAATGTGCCTCGCCCGCTGGCAAAAATGCAACCTGGAGGCGAAAAAGTTCCATAGCTTGAGAGAGAAGACGAGCGGTGAGAATGGGGAAGAGTGGCATTACGGAGTAAATACGAGCGGAAATTGGAGGTGCTCGTCTCAAGACCAGGCAAGGAAGTTGCGACGAGCGGTGTGTCCAGGGAGGAAAGCGCAGCTGCCGAGGGCGACCAGCCGGAAGATAGCATCGCCAGGGAAAGGGCATCCCAACGTCCGCGCTCTTCCCGCACACGCCGTATGTTGCAGCACCAGGGGCCCTCCATGTCTAGCTCAGACTAGTACGTATGAAATACGTCGTATGGTGTTCGAGCAGTCCGTCTAAAATCAGAGAAACCACTAAAATCAGAGAAACCACAGAAACAAAAGCCGTCGACACAACACATGCAGGCAGCCCCCGCCCGCCGCGGCGAGAGGCTCTGTGCGCATGCATGAAAGAGAATAAAAAGGAGCACTAGAAGGAAAACAGAACGAGGGCGGCAGGCCAACTGACCAGCGCAGGGGCAGACAAGAGCGAGAGAGCGGAGAACGACAACCATCCGTGCTTCCGCCATGACGCCTTTCCTGATGGCGACGAAGAAGAGGCCCGCAAGAAGACTTGTGCACAGCTGAGCTTGGACCCGGGTCGACGCACGTTTTCTCCATGTCTGTCGAAGGCAGAGACGGCCGTCGACCCCCGCAGAGGGACGTTGCTCCGTGGACGCCAACGGCAGTGTGCTGCTGCGTTTGCTCGGTCTCCTTGCATTGGTGTTGGCTGTTGGGAGGCGAGAGGAGAGAGGAGAGAAGAGCGCAGTACATTTGGAGATGAGGTGGTCGAGCAAAACGCCAGCTGCCCATGGCTTCTGTCGCTCCTCGCCCGCACTAGATACGACGCAACAACATTCGCAGCGCCCTTCCACGACGAAACTAGCCCGGACGGAACGAAGGAGCGCACTAGACGAGCCATGCCCAAGTAAGCTGCTGCAGATAACAGTTCCCCCCCTGGGCTAGCTTGGCTCCGGGCAAGGCAGACGACCCAGACCGCAGCATATTGCCTTCGCAAAGACGGAGAGCCGAAACCAGCAGGTACGAGTAATTGCGACGTAACGCGACCCGGCGCCGTGGCGGAAGCAAAACTGTTGCGATCAGCGCAAGGGAGCCCAAAAGGAGCCAAAAGGCGGATGGGATGTGCGAGTTCCAGCTGAAGAACAGCGCCCCAGCTGGTACTTTTTCACGGCTGGACCGTGGCGCTGGGAAATTAGATCGCCGAGGTTCTTTTTTTTCCCTTTCTTCCTGGTTTTTGGGGAGGCGTCCAGGAACAGCACGCGGAGCGCACACCTCGGTGGGCCCTCCACAGAGAGAGACGAGTTTCTCCGTACGGAGTTCTGCGTAGGAAATCGGCGCGTTGCCAGGAGCGGTAAAGAGGAGCGCTACCTTTCTGGAGAAAAGTGACGGGCGTTTTGTATGATTGAGATCGGCTTCGGAAGCGCGCTTGTTCTCGCCAATGGCTTCCTCTTTGCTGAAGAAGACAAAAATTCCAAATCATGTTTGATGATGATGATGCTGGTAATGCTCATAAATGCTGATCAGTGCTAATCTCTACGATACATGGGGGCGCACGGCTACGTCACAAAAACGCACATCTGCTCCGTGCGCCGCTTACCGGCCTCCGCCGGGCCTGCGTCCTGCGAACCAGCTGCTCCGGTACGTCCGCTCGCTCCGCTTGCCGTCGCCGCCGCCGCCGCCTGCCGTCCCGTTCCCGCCGCCCTGGCTGTATGCTCCCACGCTCGGCGGCCGGTCGCCCGCGGCCCGGCCCCACGTCGCGCTCTCGTTCCGGCCCAGCGTCAGCACGAGCTCCCGGCCCTCGGTGAAGAAGGAGTGGTCGATCCAGTTCTTGGTGTAGGGCGCGCCGTCGAGCGTCGCGCTCTGGATGAAGACGGCCTCGAACGCGGGGTCGAAGTTGGCGCTGCGGATCACCGCCGTCTTGCCTGTCAGCGGGTGCGTGACGTGGACGGCCTCGAAGAACGGCGGGATGATCAGGTACACGTTCTGGCCCGGGTTGGGGAAGAGGCCCATCATCGCGAAGGCCACGAAGCTGCCCATGGCGCCGCTGTCGTCGTTGCCCGGCAGGCCCTCGGGCGTCGGGGCGAAGAACGCGGGGATGTAGGTGTGCGCGCGCCGCGCCGACAGGCCCGGGCGGCCCGCGTAGTGGTACTGGAACACGTTGAGGAACGCCGGCTCGTTGCCGATGTACACGATGCCGCTGTCGTGCAGGTAGTCGAGGCGCCGCACGAACGCGTCGTCGCCGCCGTACAGCCGGATCAGGGTCCCCTGGTCGTGCGGGACGAAGAAGCCGTACTCCCAGATGCTGCTCTCGAACGTCTCGCGGCCGCTGTTCTGCAGCGAGCAGACGCTCGTCTCGTCCGGGTTGCTGCAGTTGAGCGGGTTCTGGTAGAACCAGGTGCCGTTGAGGTTGCGCGGCTGGAAGAAGCCCCGGAACCCCGTGTCGGTGCCGTTCCACCACAGCGACGGCTCGTCGGCCTTGTACAGGTTCTGCCAGTTGGCGCTGCGCTCGAGGTATTTCGCCTGGTCCGCTTCCGGGCCGAGGCCGCCCCGCGCCATCTGCGCGATGCAGAAGTCGTTGTAGCTGTACTCGAGCGTGCGCGAGAGGCTGCGCGTCATGGTGCCGAAGCCCTTGTAGTCGAAGTCCTGCACGGGGATGTAGCCGAGCGCCTTCCAGCTGTCGAGCCCGCCGCGGCCCTCGTTGGACCAGTCGTACGGCTCGACCTCGGCGTCCTTGACCACGGCCGCGTACGCGTCCGCCCAGTCGACGCCGCCCTGGATGCCCTTGCCGAAGGCGTCGGCCAGCACGTTGTCGGCGTTGGACCCGCCCTGCGTCAGGCCCTTGCACAGCGACATGCGGCAGTCGGGCAGCCAGCCCAGGTGGCGGTACGTGTCGACGAGCGAGCGGATCATCTGGGCGACGGCGTTCGGGTCCACGATGGTCAGGAACGGCAGCTGCGACCGGAACAGGTCCCAGATGCAGTAGAAGGAGTCGAAGTACGGCTCGCCGCTCGCCCACAGCGGGTTCTCGCCCGTGTAGTTCTGCGGGTTGATCATGGTGCGGTAGATGCCGCTGTAGAAGTTGCGCAGCATGGACTGGGGGTCGAGCGATGCCGCCGCCGCATTGGGGCCCGCGCTGGTGTTGGTGGCCGTCCCGTTGGGCCAGCGCACTGTCGACGCGTTGGGGGCGCCGCTGCCGTGCGGCGGGTGCCTTGGTAGGTCGTGCAGGTGGGGGGCGGCGGTGGTCTGGGTCTGGTTCTGGAGGACGCTGCTGGCGTTGCCGCCGAGAACCACGCGGATCGGGAGGAGCTTGGCCCGCCACGCGTCGGTGGCGGCCTGCGCGACGGCGTCAAAGTCAAAGTCGGGGATCTCCGCCTCGGCGTGGGCGCACGCCTGCTCCGCGCTGACGAAGCTCGTGGCCACGCGCGCCGTGACGGGGTTCGCGCCCGACGTGAACCGGACAAAGGCGCCGCCGGGGAGCGGGTAGCCGTTGATGGACCGGGAGATGGTGATGTTGTTCACGGCCATGCTGGCGCGGCTGTTGACAAAGACGCCGCTGTCGAGCAGGGCCGCGCCGTGGAAGTCCGTGCAGAAGTGCAGCACGAACGTGCCGCTGCCGAAGCTGGGCTGGAACCGCGCGCGGCCCGTGATGCGGCCCGTCGCCGGATCGACGTGCACGGTGCCGTTGTCCTGGCGCGAGTCGGACAGGTCCGAGAGGTCCTGCAGGATCAGGGGCTCGACGGGCCCCGTGTAGCTCGTCGGCACGCTCACGTTGTTCGGCCCCATGGTCGTGCCCGTCACCGTGCCGTTGGCCGGGAACGTGAAGCGGAACAGGGCGGCGTGCTGGGTCACGGTCATGTTGGCCAGGATGCCCGTGTCGAGCACGATGCTGAAGACGCCCGGCCTGGCCGTGACGCTCGTGTTGCGGAACCGGCCGAAGGCGGCGCGGCTCTTCTTGGGGAAGACGCAGCCGTCGACGGCGCCGCCGGCGCAGGCGGTGTAGGCGAACAGCGGGAAGTTGCCCAGCGAGGGGCTGCCGCCCGTGCCGGAGTCGTGCATCATGCTGAAGCCCGTGACGGGGCTGCCGTCGAGGGTGAAGCCGCCCTGGTTGGACTCGCTGTTGGTGTCGGCGACGGCCTTGGCCATGCCGTAGGGCAGGGAGGCGCCGGGGAAGACGTTGCCGCCGTTGCTGGAGCCGATCAGGGGGTCGACCCAGGCGACGGGGTCAAACGCGGCTGTGCCATTGTCGTTGTTGCGGGCATTGTGTGGCCGTGTCGGCGGGGCATCTCGCCAGTGGTGGCGCTGCGGTACGGGCCTTGGCTGTGGCGGTGGTGGTAGTGGCGGCCGTGGTGCGGTGCCGGTGGCCGACGCAGCGTGCGGTGCAAAGAAGACGAGGCCGAGGAGAAACAGCAGCCAGGTTCCAGCCCGAGGGCGGCCGGCGCGGGCTTTGGCCATGACACGAAGGGGATGAGCGGAGCGGCTCCACGAAGAGCCAAAGCCAGTCAAGTGTCGCCGGTCTGCCAGGATGTGAAATGCGAGGTATCCGGACGAGGATGTACTGTTTTTGAGCCAGCCAGACCTTTGCTGGGCCCGGATGAGATGTGGTTATCGTCGGATAATAAAGTAGTTAATACCCAGCATTGATAAGAAGGCGAAGACGAGAACACGGGTCGCATATATAGAGCTATATACACACGGAGAGAGACAAGCAAGAAAAGCTCTGGACCTGCCGGTCTGATAAGAGCCAGCAATATGTTTGTTTTGCGGCAGCTGCAGCAGCTGTTGTGGGACGGCCGTGTGTCTCCAGAGAGCCAGAAACAAAATAGAAACAAAAAAAGGGAAGCCAATCTGCTGGCGTGTCATGAGGCGGATTCGAGGATGCAGGAGGTCAGAAGATAGATTAAAGAGAAGGCGTCGAATATGAGCCGAAAGTAGTCCCTTGAAGGCCGCCCTGGTCTGTGGTGACGCAGTTGTCCTGAGTTGATCTGTGTGCGGCGTGTCGACGCGTGTTGACGAACATGAGGATGCCTTGGCCATTCGCGATGATTCCGTGGACAGCCGATGCGGCTGGGTCTTCTGCACGGAAAGAGGCGGCAGGCTGTGTTTCCGTCTCTTTGTCAGAAAAGAGAAGGTGCGAAGCATCCGTCGAAGGTGAGCCCCTTAATTGGCAACCACGTTCTCAAGCTGGCGATCTGGCGAGCCGGCAAAGACAGGTGTGCTGTGCCCGACGTCTTCTTGGAAAACAGGGCATTCCCGCAAATTGCGATATGCAGTGTGTCTCTTGAGTCTGTCGTGTCTCTTGATCTGCCATCCCTCTCGTAAAATGTCTCGGCTCAACTCGTCGGGATGCGTGCTGCTGCATCTCGAGCCACAATGCCCGCTTGGCTGGGTACGCGCAGTACAATAATAATAATAATAATAAATACATCGAGCCTTCTATCCTTTCGTATTCATTCTTCCCAAACTCTGGTGCTGGCAATTTTGAAGCAAATCGTTTTTTGTTCCAGAACCGGCTTGCCGTTAAGCAGATAGCGTCTGTTTCTTGGGCCGGGTAGACTCCCTTTCCAGAGAGAGTGTGTGCCATTTAGCCGAAAAGCCTTCGTGGTGCTAGGCGTCTCTGCCTCAATATAAAAAACACACGGCCGGCTAGCGCTGCTATCTGGCAGATGGTCATCTCTATTATCTGCAGTGGACTCGTCTTATTGTCGCTCCTCTTGGCTAGTGCTGCAATCTAAAGTGCCAGCCGGCTGCGATCCAATAAAACAAATGCTGGGCCGCCGTGGCCGCGCTCCTTGTGGCAGGTCCCTGGAAGGAATATAGAGTCGAGCACCACCATTCTCGTCTGTGCGGTCATGCGGCAGTAGATGGAGATGGAGGATCGAGAAAGAAATGGAGTATTACTCGTAGAGCACTATGCCCCGTTCGTCTTCCGCCCTCACCGCCCCGCCAGCTTCGCCCGCGCCTTCTGCACGCGCGCCTCGTCCAGCGCCCGCCGCCAGTCGCAGTCCGCCGCGAACTCGCAGTGCCCGCACTTGAGCCCGGCCTCCTCGATCTCGACGCCCGCCGCGGGGCGCGCGCCGCGCCACCAGGCCAGGTAGCGGCGCAGGTAGCGGTCGAGCACGGCGCCGTCGACGGGCATGACGTTGGTGCCGATGCAGCGGCCGGCGGCGTCGGGGTCGTCGGTGTCCATATCGGAGGAGGAGGAGGATGCTCCCTCGCTCGCCTCTTCCATGTCCACGTCCACGCCCCGCCGCGGCGAGGGCCTGCGCGCCGGCGGCCGCAGCCGGTACTCGACGGCCACGAGGCCGCCGACGGAGTCGGCGCCCTGCGGGAAGGTCAGCGCCACCTCGGTCCGCAGCAGGCCCAGCAGCGACCGCAGCGTGCGGTAGCGGAGGAGGTCTCCTCCCTCCTCTTCGCCTGCGCCGTCGGCGGGCGTCACGTGGGTGGCCGCGTCGTAAAAGACCTCGTCGTGGAGCCCGGCGATCTGCGCGAGAAAGGCGTCCGAGAAGGACGCGTCTGGGTCGAGGGCGTAGCGCCGGAACACGACGCCAAAGTCCAGGCGGCCCGTGGCCAGGTCCGACAGGAACCGGTGGTACAGGAACAGCTGGATCTTGGTGGGGCGCACGGCGGCGCCCGAGGGCAGGCGCGGCGAACCGCGGGTCTTGATGTCGGTGATGTAGATCTTGCGCGGAGGCAGCTGGAGGCTGCTGCTCTGGGAGGAGGAAGGATGAGGAGGAGGAGGAGGAGGATTCTGCGAGGGGAAGAAGTCGGTGATGCGTGATCCGTTTGGTGACGTCGTTGCTGCTGCCGCCGCCGCCTGCTGAGAGCTCTGCATCTGCTCTTCAAACGCCGGGTCCGGGTTGTGGTAGCTCAGCGCGTCGATGACGCCGTTGACGACCTGCAGGCGGTCGACGCCGTCCTCGCCGTGTTCTTCTCCCGCGTCGACCACCCCCCAGATCTCCAGCTCCCGCGTCAGGCCCGTCTCCCGCAGCGTGCGCAGGCCCTGGACCATGTTCCACAGCTTGAGGCCCAGGACGTCCTCGCGCGTGGCGACGTCGACGCGCACCGTCGTGTGCACCTCCTCCTCGAGCCGGGCGTGCACCTTGGTCCCCGCGCGCATGGCGGGTGTGCGCGTGCGGCGGCCGCCGGGCAGGCGCGTCAGCGTGTACTCGTACTGCAGCTCGCACCAGGCGCCGGAGGTGAGGTCGCTGACCGAGAGCGGCTTGCGCGGGAAGGTGCGGAAGCGGGCGAGGGGGGAGGCGGAGGAGGCGGCAGCAGCGGCGTCATTGGTGCCATCTTGGGCGCTGCCATCATGGGCGCTGGTGTCGGCAGGAAGTGCTGTCACCATTCTCGTGGCCTTGCCCTTGCGTGTCTCGGGCTGCTCAGGCTCGGACAGTTCGGTGTCGAGGTCGGCCAGGACCTGGCTCACTAGACGCTATTGTTAGTCAGACGGGTTCTCTCCGCTTGCTTGCTTCTCTTCTGCCCGCCGGCTGACGTACAATCCGGGTAGTCGACGTCGAAGCCCAGCACCGCCGCATCCAGAACGGCCGCGGCGCTGGGATCGTCGTCGTCGGCCACCGCATCCCGAGCGCGGAGCGACTGAGAGAGGGCCTCATAGCGGAGCGGGTCGCTGAGAGGGGCCGGCACGAGGGGTGTGTTGCTGTTGTTGCTGCTGTAGTTGTTGGCAGCGGTGGCCGTCTCCGTCTCTGTCGCCGTGGCGTTCAGCAGCTGGTGCACGTCCTCGTCTAGGGATAGGTCCCAGCCGTAGTCGCCATCGCTGTCGCTACCAGCGGTAGCCATGATCGCGTATGGCCGTCATCGGGTATGGGAAAGGAGAGCTCTGTTCAGATGATTGAGGTCTGTTGGAAGAGGGCATCGCGACGCCGCAGAAGCGAAGGACACAAGATACACCGACAAATGGCAGCGTCGCAATTGGTGCGTCACAATTGGTGCGTCGCCGCCCGCAGGCAGCCGCGCCAGGACTGCCGGACCCCGCTCCTGGCGCAACGCGCGCAGCACGGGAACTCACGTGCCGTTTTGGTAGTCGACGCCGCCTGTCCACTCTTTCACAGCGTATCCTACTGCGTCGTTTCTCACTACGGAGTATCCTACAAGAACAAACGGCACAATCTCCTTTCGTCACTACTCGGTCAGCGGGTCGTCCCGACGCCAAGGGAACCAGAGCCACTGCAGCATTGTGTCAATTGTCCGCGTACTCCGTACTCCAGGTTCTCTTCATGGTCGAATGCATCACTTGTCCTCGTATTTTTCTATTCTCCTTTTCTCTTCTCTTCCCCGAATTGCATATGTCTCTAAGCGAGTCGAGTCACATTCTCGTATTGTGGAGTGCCTGCCGCGCAGGTGACCCTCCTTGCTAGGACGCTGCGCCTGCGCGCCTTCCCCCCAAGACCAAGCCCTGCCCCGCCTTCCCAGTCAGCCCCCGAACTGCCCACAGAATGCACTGACTCGGTCGCGCCTCCCAAGGCAGCTTCCATTCCAGAGGAGCGCGTTATGCCGTTTGCGGCCTGGCCGGCGCGCTGGCGCACGGCCGGAAGGAGCCACGCTGCCCAAAGCGGACCAAACAATACGGGTGCCTGTGAAGCCTGCGCAAGGCCAACTGGCTATTGTAAGATATCTTAACAGGCCCCTCCTCACAGTCCTACAGGACACAGCCTTCTATCTTGCCCGTTCCTGGTGCCTTGTTCCTGGATTCTGGCCTGGGGAACTCGGCTGGGGCAGTCAGCGGCAGCCAGCGGCAGCCAGAGGCCTGCGGCATCCTGCGGCACTGCCGTCTGCCCAGCAAATCTGCCACCCACACGAGTCTTCCCCTTGTTTCATCTGCTGCAGCCGGCACCAGCCCTGCTCGCTGCCATTCGACGGCCGGTGCAGCAGCGCATGCCTTGGCCCTTCGTATCGGCGTCGGTGTGCCTGCAGTGTGTCTGTCCTGCTGGCAGCCTCCTATCGACTCCCCTGCTCGTCTGTCCTGGCCTGTCCCACTATTTGAACGTCATCTCGCCCGTTTCGTCTTCTCGTCCACATCGTCAATCTTGTCCTTCAATCTGTCCTCTGGCAAGGCAGCCACCAAACCAGGATTCGCACAGCATAAATAGAGCATCGTCACTTCTGCCCTCGACCCGGCTCTTCTCTCGCGCTCGACAACAGCTCTTGGATGGGTCTCCCGCCAGCCTTTCCTGCTGTCTCGCTTCGCTCGTTTCTCGTATAGACCCCTAGGACTTTCGTCTTCCCGCCGTCTTTCGTCCCGCGTCCCACGGACATCTTCTTTCTCTCCTGCTTTCCCTCGTCGTCTCTTGTCGTCTCTTCCGTCCCATCGTCATCATGGCAATGCAGTGGCTGCCCGGCTTCGGGTCTCCAGAAGGAACAACAGCAAGCCGTCAACACACGTACATGTCCAGCAGCGACGGCAACGCAGACGCGGCAAAGGCCGCCGGCGAGGCCGAGGAGGTCCAGATTCTCCCACCCGCACGGCCGCCCCGCTCCCTCATGAGCCTGCCGCCCGAGCTCCACATCCAGATCGCCCAGCAGCTCATCTACCCGGACGCCCTCTCGCTCAAGCACACCAGCCGCTACTTCTACCACTTTGTCGACACGGGCATCAAGCTCAAGGTCGACTGGCTCGTGTCCCGCCGCCGCCTCCACCTCGACTGTCCCAACGAGACGCGCTGCGACCTGGGCAGCGACCTGCGCTTCTGCCGGGGGAGTGTTCCGTACGTCCTCGCACTCTCGCTCTTTCTTGATTGAGCCCGGCTAACCTCCCCCTCCCCAGCCTCCTCATGAAACGCCGCCGCGAGCACATCGAGTGCGAGAGCCGGCCCGACCTCGGCTGCCTCATCTACGGCACCAGCACCTGCCTCCACCGCCGGCCGCCGCGGCTGCTGCAGCGCTGGTTCCGCCGCCGCCTGACGGTCGAGATGTGGTGGGTGCTGCTGGCGCTGGTGCCGCTGCTGCTGTCCTGGCTGTGGTTTGCGGAGCTGCTGGTGTTTTCCGCCAAGGCGTGAGACGATGCCTGGGTTCTTGTTTTGAATACTTTCTGTGTGTGCTGTACGATACGACATGGGAGAGTGAGATACGATACGATACTGTGACGACATGACGACGACGACGACAATGCCATATATATATAACATGCGTTTTGACGCATCTGGACCGACTGGTTCATTAATATTTAATAAGCTTTGGATACGGAGTACTGAGGACAGAATATGAAATATCCTAAGAGAGGATGATAAAAAGTGATGTGTGCATGAAGACGAACATCTACCTGGAAGCCCTGCGAAGGCGCCTCCCTGTTAAAATCATAATATTATTCAGCACTCCCCGCCGGATTAGGTGGCGGGGCTCAACCACCACAAATCGAGCAATTCGATGAAGGAAGGAGCCGAGAAAAAAAAGAAAACAAAAAAAAGAAAGAATAGCCAAAACAAAAAGAATCAAATCAATTCTGGCAAAAAAAACAAAACGTACAGCAGCGGGTATTCGCTGGTCGTCACCGACCCAACTACTAATCCGCCGATTACTGGTTTAACTAGGGGAGAGCGGACGGGATCCCGTGCTTTCCAGTATCTATGGCCGTACGTGCTGGAGTGCAGGCGGTGTTTGTCTTATAAGGCGGCGTGTAAGACTAGCAGCACCGCATACAGCCCGACGTCACCCCGCTGCTAGACGGGCGTGCTAATTGCAAGGCGGAATTGCCCTCTGCACTTATTCTCAACACAACTTAGAGCCTCGCCTTGACTCATTTTCATCGGAAATTTCAAGCCAGATACAACATCCCGCCTTCGCTCGCTCTCCCATCGGTCTTTCAGCCACATCTCTCGCTACTTTGTCTTGATTCTCCCGTTTCATGCATCACGGCAGCCGCATCGCCGCCCGCCTCTTCCGGACATCGTCACTTCGCCGAGCTCCCGCATCAAGCTCACTCTCACGCTTTCTCCCACAAGGCCTTCCCGCCCGCGCCTCGTACCGCCCCTTCGCCATGTCCGCCAAGACCCAGGAGCCCATCATCACCAGCGTCGAGGACCTCCCCATCGCCGACGCCCGCTGGCTCGCCCTCAAGCGCATCAAGTACGTCGACCAGCAAGGGAAGAGCCGCACCTGGGAGGTGGCCACCCGCAAGACCCGCGGCGCCGCGGGCGTCGACGCCGTCGCCATGGGCAACGTCCTGCGCCACCCGCGCCGCCCGCCCGCCACCCTGCTCGTCATCCAGTACCGCCCCCCGCTGGACGCCTACACCGTCGAGTGGCCCGCGGGGCTCGTCGACGCCGACGAGACCGCCGAGCAGGCCGCCGTGCGCGAGTTCAAGGAGGAGACGGGCTACGACTGCCGCGTCGTCAGCGTGAGCCCGCCGCAGGCCGCCGACCCGGGCATGAGCAACGCCAACATGCAGCTGGTGATGGTGGACGTGGACCTGGCGGAGGACGACAGCGTGGCGCCGCAGCAGCGCCTCGAGGACGGCGAGCACATCGAGCGGGTGATCGTGCCGCTGGCCGAGTTCTACGACCGGCTGGTCGAGTACGCGGGGCGCGAGCGGTACGTCGTGGCGGCGAAGCTGTTCCACTTCGCGGCGGGCATGCAGTTTGCGCAGACGACCAAGTTGACATAGGGGGGGGGGGAGACGCTGTGAACGTAGGATGAAATGCGTAATGTGTCATTTACCTTCTTCTAGGATAGTGATACGATAGAATTTAAATGATGAAAGCCACGTTTTTAAACGGCAAGCACCTATTCATATCAGTTGCTACCTATCCAAACGGCACGTCACAAGAGAGAACCGAAATCGTCTTTGACATAATGGTACATTCATGGGAACAGATCATGAAGATGAGCAAGATGTCGATCTCGGCGTGTAACGTGTGGTAACATCAATATTGATTCATCGCCGACCGGGGCTAAGATAATATATCAGACCTACCTCTTCTACGTGTATATAAAATACTACCAAAGAGAAGACAACGCCCTCCGCCCACGACCCTTTTAGAGTTCTCTTTAAAAAATAAAATAAACAATCTACTTTTCCCCTCGGCTCCGGCGTCCGTTCTGCTAAAGTTGCCACGCCGTGCGCTTCTTGTCCGTTGGTTGAGTCCCAACAACGCCGAGCGGTAAAAGGCGGGCTTGGAAAAGGAGCTTTTTGTTGTCGGGAATCTCGGCCGCCTTGTCCATCCTCACGGTCCACTCAAAAGCCTGGCCCGACATGCGCTGTATGCCTCGGTCCACCCGCCGAAGTGTCAGCGTGATCCTCGGGCCGAGCTCCTGGTGGGATACCCGCACATCCTCCAAACCCGACACTGGAAGCCCGCCCTTACCGGCCGCACTCGGCTCATTAGGCCACCTCTCTCGAAACTCATAATCGCGCTGGTTCTGTATCTGCACCACCTGGCGGCCTTGCAGCTCTGGGTTCTTCGGGAACAGCCGACTTAGCACGCCGGCCGGTTCTGGGGCCAGCGGGTGCTGGGCTCGGCGTCGTTCGGTGAGGCTGTCAGGACGACGACGAGGGCCGGAAGCCGGAGGGGGTTGGAGACCCGTCGTGGTTGGTCTGTGTGAAGGCTGTGTATGGTCATTGCACGCCAGGAAGAAAACCGATGGAAATGTGCTGATTATTAGGACTAGAACAGACCCCTCACAGATCTGTCACAGGGGATTCCTTTGGACTGCCTCTTTTGCTCTGTTTGTCTTTGCTAGTGGCTCTTTCCCTATCTTTCTACCGCTGCAGCCATTATTTGGATGGTGTTGACGGCGCCGCCAGCACGTTCTCGGTGAGTCTCGGTGACGTCTCGGTGACGGTCTTCGTGGCTGGTCCTGCTGAGACGCCTGCCGGCCCCAATGCGCCGTCATCAGTTTAGTTCGATGGTTCAATAGTGCGCGCTGGGGAATGAATGAATAGAGGCGCTTGAATTCGGTATAATAAAAAAATCTCATTTCTTTTGCTTCCTTTAGAGCTCTACAGCTGCCAGACCGTGCGCTTCTTGTCCATGCGTCCCGTCCACTCAAACGCCTGGCCCGACATGCGCTGCAGGCCCCGATCCACGCGCCGCAGCTTGAGCGTCATGCGCGGGCCGATCTCCTGCAGCGCCACCCGCACGTCCTCCACGCCCTTCATCGTCCGGCCTTCCTTGTCCGCGACGCTCTGCTCCGTCGGCCGCCGGTCTCGGAATGCGTACCGGTGCCGCCGCACGAAGACGAAGTCGCGCTGGTTGTGCAGCGTCAGCACCTGGCGGCCCACGAGCTCCGGGTCCGTCGGGAACAGGCGGCCCAGCACGCCGCCCACCAGCTTTCCCAGCGGCGTGACGAAGTTGTTGAGCATGACCTCGGGCACGTGGCCCGTGGAGCGGCCGTGGTTCGGCAGCCGCTTGGCGTCGACCCAGGTCTGGATCGAGAAGTGCAGCATGGGGCCCTGGGGCAGGAGCGCGATGTCGAGCCCCGTGGGCTTCTTCTGGTCCTCGTTGAGGACGAGCAGGGCCGTGTAGCCGCGGTTGTGCGCGTAGCCGGCGATCTCGCGGATGCTGTACTCGTGCTGGATGTGGCGGTGGCCGGACCGCGGGATGTAGGTGCTGTTGGGGAAGAGGTCGACGAGCGTCTGGGCGTGGCGGTGGATGGTGGCGTGGCGGGAGGTGGTGATGAGGAGGCGGGGGGTCGCCGGCGTCTCGGCCGAATCACCGTCGCCGTCGGCGCCGCCTTGCGGTGGTAGGAGGGCCGCGTACTTGGCCGCCATGGCGTCCTCGTGGGCGGCTCGCTCAGCAGCCTCGGCGGCGGCGTCCTGCTCATCCTGGGCCGCGCGTTTTGCCGCCGCGGCCGCGGCGCCGTTCTGTGTCTTTTTGGGTTTCCTCGCGCCGTCGCCGGCCTCGGCCTCCTCCTCCTCCTCGTCATCGCTGTCGCTGGCGAATAGGCTGGCAATGTCGCTGTCTTCCCCTTCGTCGCCCTTCTCCACTTCCATCTGGTCGTCTTCCTCCACGTCCTCCTTCTCCTCTACCTCCTCATCCTCCTTCACCTCCTCGACCTTCTCCTCCTCGGCCACACGTCTCCGCTTTCGCCGCGCGTAGTAGTCCTCCGAAGCGGGATATTCGCGCCGGTCTTCGAGTGTCCGCGGCTTATTTTTGGCCAGCCGCTCCGCCTTCAAGGCTGGGTTCTTCTCCTCTTCGCGCCGCCGATCGCGCCGGTCTTGAATTCGCTGCTTGCCTTTGGAGGCCTTGGCCTGCAGCCACGACTCCTGCCGCACAATTTTGTTTTTGGAGCCCATCTCTGCGGGTTTTGAGGGGGAAGGGCGTGGTCGTGGTGGTTGTGTTCGTGGTATGGTGAACTATTCTAGTGATAAACTTTTTTTCGTTATCGCCCAAAAATTTGTCCAGAGGTGCTTATCCGTTATCTTATCGACTGGCAGTCAAGACCCAATAATTGTTACTAAGCAGGACATTACTCCGTACGGAGCACAGCAGTGGATATCATCGCGCTAAGCCTAATTAGCCATTACAACTACAGGGCGAATCAGCAAACGGCCTCCGTGGCAGCTGGCCGTGGCTCACACGGCTCGCGTCTAGATCTAAGCTTCAAGCTACAGAACCATGGAAGGAATTTGAGAGCGAGCTTCCGGACACCACACTCATCATGGTCCTTGGATTCTCGCTCATAGGCGCCGCGCTGCTGGCCGTCGCTGTCGTGCTGGTGCTCGCCTGGCCGCGCCGGTACCGCGGCCGCGCGCCGACGGTCCAGGTGCTCGTGCTCGGCGACGTCGGCCGCAGCCCGCGCATGCAGTACCATGCGCTCAGCATCGCCCAGCGCGGCCACGTGCAGCTGATTGGCTATTATGGTGAGAGCCTCATAGCATAGCATCTGAAATTGTTGTGCTGCGCCGTCTGCTAATCTCGGCCAGAATCCGACCTCCTGGAGGAGCTGGACCGCCATCCGCGGCTCACCAAAGTGCCGTTGGCCCCAGCGCCAGCGGCCGTCCGCCGGCTGCCGTTCGTCGTAGGCGGCCCGCTCAAGGTCGTGTGGCAGGTCCTCGACCTGTTCCTGACCCTCACCTACCGCACGCGCCCGGCCCGCTGGCTGCTCGTGCAGAACCCGCCCTCCATCCCGACGCTGGCCGTCGCGGGGCTCGTCGCCGCGCTGCGCGGCACGCGGCTCCTCGTCGACTGGCACAACTACGGCTGGAGCATCCTCGCCGGCACGCGGGGCCCCGCGCACCCCTTTGTCGGCGTGGCCAAGTCCTACGAGGCCCTCTTCGGCCGCCTGGGCGACGCCCACCTGGCCGTGACGGCGGCTATGGCCGCGCAGCTGCGGCAGCCGCCCTACAGCCTCCCCTCCGCCGCGCCGCTGGCCGTGCTGCACGACCGCCCGGCAGCGCTGTTCCAGCCCGCCGACCTGCCGTTCCCGCCGGCGACCCGGGGCCTGGAGCTCGCACGAATTCTGGGCGACGACGATGACGGCGTCGTCCCGGCGCTGCTCGCCGACCCGCGCACCAAGGTCCTCGTCAGCAGCACCTCGTGGACGCCCGACGAGGACTTCCAGCTGCTCCTCGACGCCCTCGTGCAGTACGTCCGCGACGTCCCCGCGGCGCGCCGCCCGCCCATCCTCGCGATCATCACCGGCAAGGGGCCCCAGAAGGCCATGTACGAGCGGAGGCTCGCGCAGCTGGCCGCCGAGGGGCGCCTCCCGCCCCGCGAGGTCGCCGTCCGCACGGCCTTCCTGCCCATGCGCGACTACGCCCGCCTGCTGGCGCTCGCGGACCTCGGCGTGTGCCTGCACATGTCGAGCTCGGGCGTCGACCTGCCCATGAAGGTCGTGGACATGTTCGGCGCGGGCCTGCCCGTGGCCGCCTACGCGGCCTACGAGAGCTTCGGCGAGCTCGTGCGCGAGGGCGAGAACGGGCGCGGGTTCGTGACGGCGGGCGAGCTGGCGGCGCTGCTGGCGCGGCTGCTGGACGACGCCACCGCCGACAGCGGCCAGGCCGAGCTGCAGCGCCTGCGAGAGGGGGCCCGGCAGGAGAGCCAGCTGCGGTGGGCCGAGGAATGGGACCGCGTGGTGGCGCCGATCCTGGACCTGGCCGACCAGGGAGGATCGAGGAAGGACAAGTAATACAGAGAGACAGATAGGAGAGTGAATGCTAGATGAATTTCAGATGACACGACGATATATAAACAAAACGTAGATGTGTGATATAATAACAAAATGAAAAACGTATAGGTTGACGGGCAACTCCTGTTCTAAAAAATATAGCCGCTGATGCTCCAATGCGCCTCAATCTCGATGCATGGTATAATGATGGCCCTCCTCGCCTAAATGTTGACCGTACTGTCCAGGACCTCCCTTTCCCTTCTCCCTAGTCCTCCCCCAGACTCTCGCGCACGCACTGCCGCACGCGCCGCCGGAACTCCTTGCTGGTGCCGGCCTGCTCCTCGCGCCACAGCCGCGCGGCCTCGACGTTGGCCGGGCTCTCGTCGTTGGGGCTCGCCAGCAGGCTGATGACGCTCAGCAGGATGGTCTCGGGCGTCTGCACGGGCGACCAGCGCTCGCTGGCGGCCTCGTAGCCGAAGCGGTCCTCCTCGGGCGGGTGCAGGATGGAGATGCAGAGGTCGCCGTTGGGGTAGACGTTGGGATGGAAGGGGATGGGCGTCTGGAAGGTGAGCTTGGGCGGGAGGAGGGGGTACTGCTGCGGGAAGGTCATGATGGCGCGGAAGTTGCCGCCTGTCCGGGGCGAGAGGTCGATTAGCGATGCCGGTAAGACAGACAGAAGAGACAAGACAGGGACAAAAACAGAAAAACCCACCCCCGTAGTACTTGACGTCGTCGCTGATCATCAGCATGACCTCCCACTGGAAGATGTTGTTGTCGTGGACGAGGCCGCAGGAGATGCCCGGGATGTCCTTGTCGGACAGCATCTGCTTGAGCTGGCGGCGCAGCAGGCCGGCAGCGCCGGAAGTAGCAGCGGCGGCCATGGGAGGTGGTGTAGAAAAGGAAGCGCGAGGCACGAGAGGGAGGCCGAGGAGGCCGGTGAAGTGCAGCCCAAAAAAAGAGAGAGAGGAGAAAGGTGACTCGGGGGGAGAGAGGAGACCAGCCTCCTTGGTCGTGTCGGCTGGAGTTGTCGAAAGAATGTCGTAGGAGTCTATAGGATTCTTCTTAGGTCGAGGGGGGTCGTGTGCTATCGAATACCCAAAGAAATAAGGGCCCGCGTTGCTTGCCGCCGGGTTGTCTCGAAGAGTAAAGCAGGAGGCGGCCAGACTCGTGCCCCCGCACATCGAGACGTCGAGGACCCTTGCGGTTGGCACCACCCGCTATCAAGGACTGCGGGGTCCAGGTCACGCCTGTCACAGGGAGCACAGTCCCGTCTCAGCGGGCGGACCGCACTGTCCCCCAGTTTAGCGTCACTCGGCTGGGAAGTGAAGGTTATCTTAATTTAATGCGGAATCACCTCATTGCACGCCGCCTCCTATGCATGGTGATTTTATTCTATTCTCTTATCATTCCAGCAGCTAAACAATATGGCATTAAATAGGGTATCAATGTAGAAACAAATATGTATGCAAAAAAGCTGCCAATATCGACCGGAACGCCATTTTTCCAAAAGAGAAGAAAGTCGAGTGACGAGCATCCCCCATCTCATCGCAGCCTACCGCTTCTTGGTCGTCCCGAACCCCGTGATCCCCATCATCGCCTTCATGTCGTCCTCGTCGTGCTCGCCCTCGATCCGCACGTCGTCGCCGTAGTCGCCCCGCCGCGCCGCCAGCGCTGCCTCCTCGGCCTCCTTGGCCGTGCGCCTCTTCTCCGCCAGGTCGCGCTTCTTGGTCCGCCGCCGCTCCCGCTCCAGCGCGTCCTCCTGCTGCCGCAGCGCCAGCCGCTCCGCCAGGTTGACCGTCGCCGCCTCCTGGTCCGCCTGCACGCGCGCCCACACGGCCTCGATGCGCGCGATCACGTCGTCGGCCGTCGCCCGCCGCACCTCGCCCGTCTGCCCCACGTTGCGCAGGTGCGACACCGAGTTGATGTGCTCGACCCACTGCAGGTTGTCCTTGACCGTCCAGTCGCAGGCCTCGCAGTAGAAGCCGGCCCCCCGGCCCCGCCGGCCCACGCCGCTGCCCGCCGGCACGATCTGGGTCTTGCCGACCTGGCCGCTGAGGTCGAGCGTGGCGGCGCGCGCCGCCGTCAGCGACTCGGTCCCCTCGAGGGGCTTGTAGTAGCGCTTGCCCGCGAGCTTGGCCTCGTAGCGGGCCTTGCCCTCCTCGCGCTCCTTGTCCTCGCGCTCTTTCGCCTTGGCGGCATACTCGCCGACGTCGCGCGTCTTGCGGAACGCGGTGTCGCCGGCGGGCGTGCCGTAGGCGGAGGAGCCCTGTTTGGACATGGTGATGTTGTGCGTGGTATGCAGAGAGGCGAGATTGGTCGTGTAGATGTCTTTGTCAATATGGTATGCTGGGAGCGGCGTGTTTGCGCGGAGTTGTATGTCTGCTGTGGCGATGGAAAACGAGAAACGAGGGATCCTAAAATACGCATTAGAAGGATGAGAGCTTCTGAGTATGCACCAAAGCGGGAGGCTGTCAATCGCTTTAGTTTTTTTTTTGCGCCTTATCGCGATAAGGCGAGGGGCATTACAATGAAGCCTGTCAGGAACCTTTTTTTGAGATTCACTTTTTGCGAAGACAGAGACGACAGAGCCACAACAAGCCAACATGCTGTACCTCGTGGGCCTCGGTCTCTCCGACGAGACGGACATCACCGTCAAGGGTCTGGCGGTTGTCAAGAAGGCCACCCGCGTCTACCTGGAGGCCTACACCAGCATCCTCCTGGTCGACCAGTCGGTACTTGTACGTGAATGCGAACGGCGACCTTCCAAGTTGAATTGAACGGCAGAACTGACTTCTTTTATTTTATTTTTGTTTTTAGGAGACATACTATGGCCGTTCCATCGTTGTCGCAGACCGTGAGATGGTCGAGATGCACAGCGACGACATCCTCGCCAACGCGCAGACCGAAGACGTGGCGTTTCTCGTCGTCGGCGATCCGTTTGGGTACGTCTTCCCCTCTTTCGCTTGTTTTCCTGTTCTTCCAGAGCGTCCGTTACTGACTGGCCCCCCCCTTCCACAGCGCCACCACACACACCGACCTCGTCCTCCGCGCCCGCGAGCTCGGCATCCCCGTCGCCTCCGTCCCCAACGCCTCCATCATGTCCGGCATCGGCGCCTGCGGCCTGCAGCTTTACAACTTTGGCCAGACCGTCTCCATGGTCTTTTTTACGGACAACTGGCGGCCGGACAGCTTCTACGACCGCATCAAGGAGAACCGCGACATCGGCCTGCACACCCTCGTGCTACTCGACATCAAGGTCAAGGAGCCCAACCTCGCCAGCCTCGCCCGCGGCCGCATCGTCTACGAGCCGCCGCGCTACATGACCGTGGGCACGTGCGCCCAGCAGATGCTCGAGATCGAGGCCGAGCGCAAGGAGGGCGTCTACGGCGAGGACAGCCTGGCCATCGGCGCCGCGCGCGTCGGCGGGCGCGACCAGGTGTTCGTGGCCGGCACGCTGCGGGAGCTGTGCGACGCCGACGACGCGCTGGGCCCGCCCCTGCACAGCCTGGTGCTGCTGGGCCGGCGGACGCACGAGCTGGAGAACGACTTCGTGCGCGAGTTCGCCGTCGACAAGGACAGGTGGCAGAGCCTCTGGGCGGCGGACTACCAGAACAAGCACTAGGGGGAGCAGAGAAGAGACGCCGTCTGGTGCCAAGATTGGCGAACTTCGAAAGAAACAAAACCAGAAAAACAAAAAACGCCTAGACTGCGGCCTACGAGGAAATCTTCGCGAGGACAGTGTTTCGCACGTTCGTCGCTGTCGACAGCTGTAAGATAGAAGCAGGGAGGCAGGGGCAAGGAGGTCCCTGTGCTGGGTGAGAAGGAGAGACAAAATGTCACCGCATTTTTGCAGAACATGCGCACTGGACAAGTCAATATCGAAATAAGAAGACGCAAGTGCGGCGGAGCAGTCAGCCTAGAGTTCTCCTGGTCTTGCCAGCCACCAGGCATAGCTTGCAGGGGCATGGCTTGCAGCCACAGCCCCAATGCCAACGTATCATAACCAACCTCTTGGTCGTCCAAAAAACGGCTGCGTTTAATTGGCGAGGATGCTTAGATTGGGAGAGCAACGATCTGATAGGGCATAGGGCGTCGGGCGTTGGTATTTGGGGGGGGCTGAAGCAACCACAAGCATCTTCACCGCCTGTGTGACGGAACAAATGGCCTGGCCCAGCCTCCGTCCAAGGCGCTTTCCAACTTGCGAAACCACATATACAGCTGCTCCGGGGCCTTGAAGTTGATGGCTAATGTAAATTTTGTTCTTAGTCGCCTTCTACCCACCCAACATTTCGTTGTTTCTCCTAAAGCTCTAGCTTCCACCAGATATCCAACTTAGCATCTCCCACTTCCTCGTCCTGCTTCTTTTGCAGTTTAGGCCGCCATCAGCTTCGGAGCCTCTGGCTTTTGCCTGAATTGCTAGTCTAGTCTGCAAGAATGAATATGCAGAAGATTGGGGCTTCCTTAATTTCTCAGGCGGTTGAGGCAAATGTTGGTCTCGCCACACTCAATCTTGATTTCTCCATTGTCAAGGTCGAAGCTCCCATCGAATTCCAACCTCTACGGAATGAGTTATCATCAGCGCGACGAAATGCAGCCGAGGATGGCATGCCGCATGTCACCGCCCGAAAAATCGGTGCTTTGTTTCAGGGCTGGATTCCCAGGACGCCACACCTGATCAAGGCGTACGGGCGGCGTACGGTCGAGATCTCGCGATGTCGGGCGGTAAACCCCAAGGCCACAAGAGCCGACGGAGTCTTCGCTGAACACATCGGCATCGACGGCACTGGCATCTGGGCAGCAGCCACGTCCGGTGCGCATGCCATCTCTATATACCTCTTAGCTTGCATGCTTGCTCGCATGTGGTCAGCCTCGGAAGCAACCGCCATTTGGACTGAACTCGTCGAAGAGCGGAAGAAAGAGCTTGCGGCAGTCGAGAGTGTCGACCCCATGTACGAGCAGAGCCAACTTGCGTCGCGCATTTCCATATCGAGGGAGGATTTGGCACAATGGGATGCCAGCGCCCGATCGTGGCTCCAAGCAGCCGACGAAGCCATGATGAAGAGGCAGAAGCAACTCATGCTCATACTGAACAATGTTGAGCTTCCTGTCTGCACGAATCCCCACCTCCTGACAAACGTCCGACAATCTTGGGTGTCCGCAATGACCACCATCGACTCGCTGATTCAAGGTGTGGCGCAATCTATTGAGGACGGCGCTGTCCTCCTGGGCCTCTCTTCCTGGCACATATACCCAGACATGCTGGTCCTAGGGAAAGTGCCTTCACAAATCCAGGTCGAGCAAAACGATACCCTCGTCAACCGTGGTGGCATTCTAACCATTGGCCTACACATCGAAAACCCCAACCACCACAGTGTGTACTGGTCCCTGTCGCTTGCCCACCTCCGTTACTACGGCAAACCCGCCGAGACAGAGAGATCTCTCGATACACAGGGAAACCGAGTCACGATTCATGAGCTATTCCAAGTGGCAGTTGGGTCTCTGACGAGACGTTGGATGATGGACAAGCGCAAGATCAGTGCTCTCCTCACTCAATTAGACGACTATATCGCACCCATCTCGCAGTCCCATACAGATAGCAAGGTTCAATATTGGCTCCACTACATATCACGAGCCGTAGAGCCACTGCTTGACTCGCTTGACTCGGAAAGCCTTGCAAAAAATAATTGCCTTCAGCTTATGAGATACGGCGAGCGGCGTTGCCCCGACTTTTTAGGAAAACAACTACATATTCCTCCACTCTTCGGTATCATGAATCTGAGCACAATCTTGCAGCTCTTGACTTCCTACGAGGATGGCGTAGAGATACTCCGGTCCTATACGCAGCGCATCAAGAGTAAATGCAACAGGGGCTTTGTCATCAGATACGCAATCGGAAGCGGGGACTCGCAGAGGTACTCGCTCAATTTCGAGTATGCTACGGTCATTCCGACTCCCAGGCCGTCACTGAAGAGGAGCGTCGATGGAAACAAAGTCCAGCCGACTGGACACTCTCGCTGGGTGGAAACCTACTATGACTTTAGCGGAGAGCCATACGATGATTCGAGACTAACGCGTTTCAAAGGAGAGGATGCGTTCCCAGTGGAGACCGAGTCTATTCAACTTGAAGGGGATGTCATGGTATGGCATAACCCGCCGGCCCCTTTCTCGGCCTACGAAGATACTGCACAAGACGAAGATATGAGCAGCTGCATTGTTGACGTCGATGATGGAGACCGCACTTTCCTGCCGGATGTCGGCCATGTGAAATTCCACCTTGTTGCAGGGGACCCTTCTCGAATTGCTCTGTTTGCGACCAAGACGCCAGATGACAACGATTGGGTCTCCGAATTCCCACCATGGGCACCAAAGACCATCGCCCCAGAGGCTCTGGCCACGGCATTGGAAAAGCAGTTATTGGATAACGCTAAGCTGCTGGAATATATGAGCCAATTTGTCGACCACGAGTCAAGGCAAGACTTTCTCACCAGTCTGCGAGCTCTGGCAACGGTAGAGAATATCTACAAGATGCTGCCCGGCTCTTTGGCGGCGCTAGGAGTGACTTCTCACCAACTCTGTCGCATGCCTTGGATTCCAAAAACGCAAAGCAAAAGAACCAATGTGTTCAAGTTTCGCTTTTCCGCCTTCCCTGTGGATATCGGCAGCACCTTTGCTTGTATTGCCTTGTTCGAGTCGGGGTCCCTAGCCATCGACCCCAACAGCTTACAAAGCGTAATGGCCATGGCTACTCGAGACTCCATCTACATCACAGCCGGTCTTCTAAGCGATCCTGCAGAGCAATGCTTACCCTACGAGGTGCGGAGAGTCGTAGGCAGTATAGGAAAGCCCGGCATTGCTATGCTGATCTCTCCGAAAGAAACACGGGCGCGAGACACCGAGCTGGGTTGGAGGCAGGTTAACCATAATGTCTTTGATGGCAGACTAGAGGATTCTTTCCAATCGACGTCGCTCCACTTGTGGTTCACCGAGTACGTCCTCCCCATCGACATCGGCATTCACGGATGTCGTGGATTCGAGATCTACTTCCTAGAGTCTGTTGTGTCTTTGCATGACCGAGGACGTTGGATTACCGACCTCGACATTCTCGGCAAGCACAACATCCCTTTGCTTAGGCGTCTGCCTTACGGCCTCTGCCTCCATTCAACTCGCGAAGAAGCGAACAAGGCAATCACTGGGAATCCAGGATTCACAATGATCGACAACTGGGATGAAATATTCGACCCGACCGGCAACACAGCCATCGTTCGGTCCACCGGCAATTGGCTTGGGCGACTCGCTGCTACGACTCTTTGCCTCCAATTCAGTCGTCCAACCATCGTTCTGCCTAATGAGTTCTGCTGGGACTGTGTGATGTCTACGTGGCGAGAGATGCGGCGTGACACGCAAGCGAAACAAGGCCAGGAAGACTATGAGGCGGCCGACTTGCCCGAGGCACGAGAAGAGGCGACTTGGGATGCAAAAGCAGGAAAATGGACCTTTAAGGTTCGAGTCTCAAAGAGCAATCATTCTTCGGCAGGGGAGACCTCACTTCAAGACGGCGATATATCGAGGCGAGAAGCAGATGCGGTCCTACAGACTATGTCAAACCTAGTAATTATCTGTTAGTATGTTTGGACATTTGGAAAATGGAATCTGTAAACGTTTTGCGCCTCCCATCATGTACTTCCTCACATAAAAATTTACGCAATAGCATGGCATCAGGTAATGCACCGTCGACAACCCTGGCAAACATCCTTGTTACGATGGCTTTCTTGTTGCTCAAGGTTGGGTAAGAAGGCCTTGTCTATTTAATCAGGCTAAGGAGTTTATGTTCTGAGCAAGAACTTAGTGCGTATCAACAAAGGTATAAGTGCTTCGTCGTTCAACGGAACGCAGGAATACAGGTTATGTAGGTGGGCATTTCCATGGCGACTGGGTATCTATCTATAATGGTCAAAAATAGATCCTCGGTTCAGGTCGCGCGTCATCCAGGCCCTTCGCCTGTATCACGGGGTTTTTTAATTTTAATATAAGAAGTAAATAAATTTTCAAGGTTATTTTGTTTTCTTTTAATTGATAAACTAGAGGAGCTATGCGGAGCAATATAGTTTGGCCTAGTACTCGTGCCCTTCATACATCAAACCTGCTTCTCCCCGGTCTTGAGATCCGCCGTCTGCAGCAGATCAATGTCCACGGACTTGAACTTGCGGATCGGCGTCCCGGACTGGAACAGCAGGTCCATCTGGGCAAAGGTGCGTCCCTTCGTCTCTGGAATCATGAAGAAGCAGAAGGTGGCGCAGATGGCCATGATGCCGCCGAAGATGAAGGCGATCTTGCCGCCCATGTCGGCCTCGTCCGGGTTGACGAGGTAGGGCAGCGCAAAGGACCAGGCGGTGCCCGCCACGCCCTGGGCCAGCGTGGCCACGGCCTGGGTGTGCGCGCGGAGCGTCGAGGTGGAGATCTCGCTCAGCAGGGTCCAGGCGACGGAGCCGATGGTGGCCTGGTAGACGAAGCTCCAGACGGCCATGAAGGCGACCTGGCCCCAGACGGCGTTCTGCGACGAGATGAGCGAGAGGATGCCGATGATCAGCAGGGACACGGACAGCGTGGCGGTGCCGTAGACGGCCGACGGCCGCCGGCCGGCCATCTCGAGGATGACCCAGCCGGCCATGTTGCCGACCAGCATGACGCAGGTGAGCGCGAACGAGACGTTGGAGGCCGTGCCCGTGCTCATGCCGTTGAGCTCCATGAAGTACGCCATGTAGCCCAGCACCCAGGTGCAGCCCGAGTTCTGCTGGATGAAGAAGCCGCTGACGGCCGCGACGGTGCGGATCAGGTTCCGGCCCTTGAAGCACATGGCGAACGACGCCTCGGTGCGCACGCGGCTGCCCTCGTCGATGGAGTGGGAGATGCTCGCGAGCCAGCCGTCGACGTCAAAGTCGGACGACCGGAGGCGGCGCGCGTTGTGCTTGGCCTTGTCCATGTCGTCGACCTGCACGTAGAAGTAGGGCGACTCGGGCATGAAGGGCAGGATGACGATGGCGACGGCCGCGAAGCCCCACTGCATGGCGAACAGGATGCGGTACGCGTTCGAGCCCGGCAGGGACGCGGTCTGGCGCATGACGCCGTAGCCGATGACCTGGCCGAGCACGATGCACCAGTTCATGCCGGCCGTCATGATGCCGCGGATGGCCAACGGCGCGACCTCGGCGCAGTAGGTCGGGGCGATGGTGATGAACATGCCCAGGGGGAAGCCCGTGACGAGCTTGCTGCCGAAGAACATGGGCAGGTTGCCGCGCGAGTACCACTGCATGAAGACGCCCGTCACGGTCAGGGCTGCCAGCAGGGTTAGCAGAGAGAAATTCAGGAGGTGGTTTGGCAACAAGAGACCTACAGTAGCCGAACCACAGGCACGGCCGGCGTCCCCATTTCTTGGCGATCAGCGTGGCCGGGATGCCGCCGATGATCAGGCCGATCAGGCTGGCCGCCGTAAAGGCCAGCTGCCACTTGGCGGGCACGACGTATTCGCCGTCGTAGTAGTAGCCGTAGTCCTCGCGGAACTGCGGGAGCGAGATGACAATCTATGGTATTTTGGTAAGACGGTCAGTTTTTGATATCACGAAAATTGGGATGAACCTGAAGGGGGAAGGAGAGGACTTACACCAGAGCAGAGACCATCATATCCCCACGACACCACGGTAAACAGCATGTAGCAGCCTGTAAGACGTTTTGTCAGAGCCGGACCAGAGCAGAGCAGATCAGACGAAACTCGGGTACGCGGTTTTGCGGGACGGGGGAAGATCTGCCGCCTTACTCCACGCGATCGCCTTGGGATTCTTCCTGAAGGACGTCTTCCAGTCTTCGGCCAGCTCGGCGTTGTCGAACCGCTGGGCCAGGATCGACACGCTGGTTGTGGATTCCTCGAGCTCCACTGCGGTGGCCTCAGCGGCGGCCTTTGCCGTCACGTCGTTGTCCTCACTCGCCATGGTGGAAGGGGGAAAGAGATCTTCAGAGAAAGGAGGAAGAAAGCGGCTGCACACAACAAGGCCAATTGCAAGAGTCTTGCAAATAGGACAGGAGGGGAATGCTGTCGAGAAGTGTTGGATCCTACGCGAGAATGCCTGTTCCGAGGCGGATGCCCGAGGGCATTATGTACTTGGAGTTTTGCCCGCACTTGGCTTAAAAGTTCGCCCAGATGCACCACGCCTTGTCGAGGCACGAAGTTGAACATAGGCCCTTCTGTCGAGCACCAGTCTCGAGATGGATGCACAGGCCCGGCGAATGGGCATGTTCTCGCTCGACTCGCATAATGCGGAGTAGGCCATTTAGAGTTTAGCCATGTCAGGAGGGGACGTGTTGCTTTTCCGGGGAAGAAATCTGGAGAAGACGCCGGAGGGAATATTGGAGAAGACTAAGCGAATTGGTCTTGCTTGGGACTAGCATATCGGTCGACAACGGTTGACCTTGGCCATGTGCTGGGGTTTCTGCGCCCCTGGCCTGCACGGAAAAACTCGACAGATGGGGAAATACAGCCTCCCCTGCAAGCGGCTTGGAACCGAAGGCCCGGGGCTATTACTCCGTAGTGGCTCGTCTAGTGATGTCCAGCCTTGGAGAACCTCGTGCGGTGTGGGCAGGGCGGCGGCAAGTCCCGTCGGCATATCCCGTCCCAATGGGGAAATAGCACTCGTATACGTCGACAGGGGAGTACCGGAGCTTCGGAGACGTACGACGCACGTCCTAGCCCGGGAATAGCTTCGTGAGGGGATCGAATGCAGCATGGCAGACCCGCACGACACGATCCCCTCTGGTTCTCCACTGACTGTGACGTTCCTGGGGTAGAGAGGGCGTCATGGTGACAGCTCGGAAGAAGGCATCTTCCAGCCGCCCGAGACAGCTGCATCGACAACGCCGGTAACCCCGGCGAAACACTTGCAGCTGTTGCTAAAATCGTATAATTGTTCTCGATTTCTGTCAAGGTTCATTATTCACTCGTGCGTTCGTCCCCTCAATTACACGTCACCGCCGCAAAAACCCACCTCCGCATAGTCTGCCCAGCTTCTTCGGTGGCGGCCACAACCCCAGAGACATGGCTTCTTCCGTCCCCGCCCAGAGCTCCATCGACGTCCAGGGGATCCTGAATCAGCTCACCCTCCAAGAGAAGGTAAGGAGCGAAGCCACTGCTGGCAGTATACCCCCTCTGCCTTACCCAATCATGCTCACAGCTGACCCGGGACTGCAGGTTTCTCTCATCGCTGGGCATGGGCTGTGGCACACAGCTCCGGTCGAGCGGCTCGGCGTTCCTTCGGTGAAGGTAGGCCCTATAGAGTGTTATGATATTTTGGTATTTCCCTCGATTGACCACAAGAATTATGCACATGTAGGTCAGTGACGGACCAAATGGGGCACGCGGCGCGCTCTTTACTGCCGGCACGAAGGCGGCGTGCTTTCCGGCCGCCGTGTCCATCGCCGCCACGTGGGACAGCAGCCTGGCCGAGCGGATCGGCAAAGCGCTGGCCGAGGAGACCAAGACCAAGGGCGCGTCCGTCCTGCTCGGGCCGACCGTCTGCCCGCACCGGTCGCCCCTCGGCGGCCGCAACTTCGAGTCCTTCTCCGAGGACCCGCTGCTCGCCGGCCTGCAGGCCGCAGGCCTCATCCAGGGGCTCCAAGACAACGGCATCGCCGCCACGATCAAGCACTTTGTCGCGAACGAGCAGGAGACGATGCGGAACACGGTCAACGTCGTCGTGAGCGAGAGGGCGCTGAGGTGAGTCTCGCTATTTTTGAGTACTGAGAGGGACGGAATGAATTATAGACTAAAAAAAATCACGGGCCGGCAGAGAGATCTATCTCAAGCCGTTCGAGATCGCCATCAAGAAGGCAAAGCCCCTGGCCCTGATGACGAGCTACAACCGGGTGAACGGCCTCCACGTCGACCAGAACCCCCATCTCGTCGAAGACATCCTCCGCGAGCAGTGGGGATATGATGGGTAAGGAGTGAATAAGTACATGTGTGGACGAGAATTGGTGACGTGCTTTTTTTTCTAACCGGCGAGCAACAGACTTGTCATGAGCGACTACGGCGGCACGAACTCGCTGGAGGACACCATCCAGGCCGGCGTCGACCTCGAGATGCCCGGCCCGCCGCAGCACAGAACATTCGCGGCCGTGGAGAAGGCTCTGGAGAGCGGGTCTCTGGCCATGACGTCCCTCGATGAGCGCGTCCTCTCGGTTCTCAAGTTCGTCAAGAGCGTCGGCAAGTTTGAGCACCCCGCGGAGTCCGCAGAAGAGGCCATCGACAACCCGGAGCACCGGCGCCTGATCCGTGAGGCGGGCGCCGACGGCATCGTCCTGCTGAAGAACGAGGGCGGCGTCTTGCCGCTGCAGACGGCCGGGATCAAGTCCATCGCCGTGCTGGGCCAGGCCAAGACGTGCTTCTCCAACGGCGGCGGGTCCGCCGGTCTCAACGCCCACTACAAGATCACCCCGTACGACGCGCTGGAGAAGGCGGTCGGCGAGACTGTAGACTTGCGCTATGCCATCGGTATGTTGTGAAGTTTTAATGGGCGCCCTCGAACGAGTTACTAACGCTGCTGGCTTCCTGCAGGTGCCCACGTCTATCGAAAGCTCCCGTGCTGGATGGCCGGCATTACCAGCCTGGACGGCCAGCCAGGATGGACCGTCTTGGAATACGCGACGAGCGACCTCTCGGAGGAGGCGAAGCCCTGCAGGACGTACCCGTACCCCCTGACCACGTACATGGCCATCGAGTCCAAGCCGGACGCGGTCCGCCTCGAGGGCACCTTCACGCCGGCCGCGAGCGGCGCGCACTACTTCTCGCTCCCCGCGCTCGGCCACGCCAAGCTCTTCGTCGACGGGGCGCTCGTGTACGACGCCGGCCCCGACCCGGACCCGCGCGCGTTTGCCGAGGGCGGCGCGTTCGAGGAGCGGAGGCAGCACAGCTTCGTCCAGGGCCGGGCATACCGGCTGCGCGTCGAGGTGCTCGCGCCGGGTCCGGAGCTGGCCGTGGTCCCGCTGATGGCCGGCCGCGTCGCGTTCCACCTCGGCTTCATGGCGCAGCACGAGCTCGAAGAGGACGTCGTCGAGGCCGCGGTCGAGGCCGCCAGGGCGGCCGACGTCGCCCTCGTCTTCGTCGGCAACACGGCCGAGTGGGAGACGGAGGGCCACGACGCCGAGGACATGAGCCTGCCCGCGCTCGGCTCCCAGGACCGCCTCGTCGCGGCCGTGGCGGCGGCGAACCCCCGGACGGTGGTCGTCAACTGCAGCGGCGTGCCCGTGGCGATGCCGTGGATTGATTCTATTGCGGGGCTCGTGCAGTGCTGGTTCCCGGGCCAGGAGGCCGGCCGCGCCATCGTCGACGTGCTCCTCGGCGCCGTGTCGCCCAGCGGCCGGCTGCCCGTCTCGTTTCCGCGGCGCATCGAAGACACGCCCTCCTACGGCAACTTCCCCGGCGATCCCGAGACGAAGACGGTCAAGTACGCGGAGGGCGTCGAGGTCGGCTACCGGCACTACGACAAGCACCCGGAGAAGGTGCTGTTCCCCTTCGGCTTCGGCCTGTCGTACACCGCGTTCGAGCTCGCCCCGGCCGCCATCGTGCCGCAGGCGGAGCTCGTTCAGGGGAGCGTCGTCACGGTGCAGCTGCAGGTGAGGAACGTGGGCGCCGTGGCCGGCAAGGAGGTGGTCCAGGTCTACCTCGCGCCGCCCGAGTCGAGCCGCGGCCGTCCGGTGAAAACCCTGGCGGGCTTTGCGAAGGTCGAGCTCGGCCCGAACGAGGCCGCATCCGTCAGCGTGGAGATTTCGTTCGAGTCAGCCGCCTTCTGGGACGAGACGAGGAGCTGCTGGGCCGTCGACAGCGGAGAATACGCCGTGCTGGTCGGCAATTCCTCTGCGAGTGTTGCGAACCATGGCAGCCTGGTCGTGAAGGAGTCCTTCACCTTTCAGCCTTGATAGCAGCGGGGACGGATGCTTGCTCTAGAAAGACCTCGTATTAGATTAGACGAACTATGTATTACTCCGTAGCTGATGGTTCAATTAAGCAATTGTGGAACTGAGTATAAGCCTCGCCCTCGCATCATTTACATTCGAATTATAGCCTTCTATAAAGGCCGGTCACGCCACGAACAGTTCCTCTCTTCGGATGAACTTCTATGCTACCGCTGCTCCCGCCCCCTGTCATGAATATCACGAGGCAGTACTCCGTAGGTTCGGCCCTCTGCGCCTTATAGACGATGGCCTCGAGATTTGGCGATCACGCGCTCACGTCATGTCGAGCTGTGCGTGGCCAATGAGTTGGCGATCCGAGCAAGAGGGTCTTCTTCTTCTTCCCCTATCATCACCTTCAGCTGTTCACCGGCACATACCCTGAATTCGGGTTAGCAGCCTCCCTGCTGCGGGTCACATCATCTTGACATCGGCAGAAAATACGACAAGGGATTTGTGGCATTCCTTTGCCCGGATTTATCGGAGTTGAAGAGGACTGTCGTGACGATGCATCGGCATCTGCCGCGCATCAAAACGGCAGTATTATGCCCCCCGCCGTTCACACAATACTTTTCATTTGAGCAGACGAACAGAGGACGTCCATCCTGCTAGTGTGAATATTGGCGTCGCATTCGGCGGGCCAGTATTTCCCCATGGGGAAATACGACTCGAGTCTCTCCACTCCCTACCCTGATTCCCATCCCTGGTAGGTCAGGGCGAGGTTGTATCCCAAGGACCTTTCCGCGTATTCGAGAAATACGCGTATTCCGCGAGAGTCTGAAAAGGCCTGCGGCCTATTATGAGTCGTAGATTATTATGGTCAAGCGGACCGGGGACTCGGGCCAGCCAGTAATAACGGCCAGACCCGTGAGCAGGGTAGCACCCCCGGGAGCCGCTTTCATGGCCACCGCCGCCTCGCTCGACGCGGCTTGCCACCATATGATGCTGGTATCGTGGTCATTTCGCACACAGCTCTAAGGCTCGGCTTTCTGTAGTTCCGATAGCCCGTGGCAATGATGCTGTTCTTTTTTTCTACTTGGCTCTTTGCAGCTGAGATGCAAATGAAAACAAAGACAGGATATATTGCAGCTGCAGCCCAGCGCGGCGCTCTTCGAACCGTTTCTTCTTGCTTTTCCTTCAGCTAGATTTTATTTAACTTTAGCCAACTCTCTCCCACGATGTCATCCGAAGATCTCCCCTCGGCGGCGGTCCCCCAAGCCGCGTCCCTGAGCGCCGACGAGAAGTCGAGGTCCGATTCCACGGTCGGTCAAGAAAAACTTGAACCCGTCGAGCAGATGCCGGAGAGCAGCGCGCAAGAAAAGCCCGCGGGCGGCTCTGCCGAAACCGCGGTCGAGAAGGCAGATCCGGACGCGCAGCCTGCCGCCGCCGCACCGGAGGCCGACGAAGCCTTTGCCGTGTGGTGGCAGGAGCCGGCCGACCAAGACCCCACGAACCCGATGAACTGGAGCAACGGCCGCAAATGGGGCATCATCGGCATGCTCTCCTTCATCACGTTTCTCACGTAAGGCTTCTTTCCGAGTCCAATCTACACCCCTTCCCCTTTTGAGAGGAGAACGCGAGTCATCACGGGCTCCAAAGCTGACTTTAATTATTCTAGGCCGCTCGCGTCGTCCATGCTGGCCCCTGGAGTTCCTCTCCTGCTCGAAGACTTTGGCGTCACCAGCGACACGGAGTCCACCTTCGTCGTGTCCATTTTCGTCCTGGGCTTTGCCATCGGCCCGCTGGTGATCGCGCCCATGAGCGAGCTCTATGGGCGCACGATTGTCTACCACATCTGCAACAGCCTGTTTGTCGTCTTCACCATCCTGTGCGCAATTGCCAAGAACATGAGCGCGCTCCTCGCCTACCGATTCCTTGCGGGCTTCGCGGGCGTTGCCGTCGTGACGTGCGGCGGCGGCACCATTGCCGACCTGATGCCCACCGAGAGGCGAGGCGGCGCCATGGCGATCTGGTCCCTGGGCCCCCTGCTCGGCCCCGTCATCGGTCCCGTGGCGGCGGGCTTCCTCGTCGAGGCCGTCGGTTGGCGATGGGTCTTTTGGGTGATTGCGATCGCGGTAAGCGGTCCCTCTTGGATATGATGATGCTGTTAAGACATGCCTCCAACTGACAAATCTCGAACAGGCTGGGGTAGGGACGGCGGTGTCGTTCCTTGTCCTCCGCGAAACCTACGCGCCGGTCATTCTCCGCCGGAAGGCGGCGAAGCTTCGGAAAGAGACCGGCGACGACCGGTACCGCTCCAAGATGGACGGCGGCGAGGGCCGCAAAGAGGTCTTTGCCAAGGCCATCGTCCGCCCGGCGCGGATGTTCTGCCGCTCCCCCGTCGTCGCTCTCATGTGCAGCTACATCGCCGTCATCTACGGCCTCCTCTACATCCTGTTCACGACGTTCACGTTTGTCTACCGGGACATCTACGGCTTCTCTGCGGACGGCGCGGGCCTGTCTTTTATCGCCACCGGCGTCGGAAACCTGCTGGGCCTTGCCTTTGCTGGCACCATGTCGGACCGGATCATCAAGAAAGCGAAAAGCGACGGCCGCGTCCCGCGCCCGGAAGATCGCCTCCACCCTCTGCTCTCGGTGCCGTCTGCCATCCTTTTGCCAGTGGGACTGATCATCTACGGGTGGACCGCGGACAAGCACGTATTCTGGATCGTGCCGATGATCGGCACGTCCGTGATGGGGTTTGGCATGCTCAGCATCATGATGTGCGTGCAGACATACCTCGTCGATGCCTACACAGTCCATGCGGCGTCGGTCATGGCGGCGAATGCCTTCCTGCGAAGCCTGCTGGGCGCCCTCTTGCCGCTCTGCGGCCTGCAGCTCTACGACGCCATCGGCCTGGGCTGGGGCAACACCCTTCTTGCTCTCATCGCGCTGGTACTTGGGCCCACGTTGTTAATATTGCGACTCTATGGCGAGAGGATACGGACAAACCCCAAGTATCGGGTAGACTTTTGAGGACGGGGGAAAAGGGGGACTCGTTGGCGTTGCCTTTTGCATGCTACAACCACAGCAGTGGCACATTGCTGTGATTTAATCTTCCTAAAAATGTATATATATCCGAGTAATTTCAAGCTAGACTAATATCTTAGAATAGACGTAACTGCTGTTAAACGTCGATTGGGTCGCCATGTCGTGACATGATAGCGGCATGATCGTGACAGAATCTTGAAAGGACGACTACGCAACCGTTTTGGCCATGAGAACTCTTAGTTCCGTATTTGAGACCTAGAACGTCTTGCAGTGACCCAAGCATGTTGGTAGAGTGACCAAAAAAAAAAGCATTGCGATACCTACTCCGTACTTCACCAGTTCTTGTCGTCCGTTGAAAAAGAAAAAAACAAGGTGGAGAGGAGACACGCAAGATGACGGCTCTAGAACTTTCCGGTGTGGGGATTGTTCTAAGACGACAGTAGCACCCAACGCGGCCTAGTAAAAATCCGACAACATGAGGAGCAGGAATAATAGACAGAATGGCTAATCGTTTAAAGGGCCTGGGCGCTCCCCTCTCCTAACCAAATCAATCCACACACATTCATCTCGACGACAGAATCGACGAACAGCTCAAACAGCGGCTTCCTGCCTATCAACCATTAACACCACGTTCACTACGGGGGTCGCCCTCGAACCGATAAGGAAGACCCGCCCTTCGTACCATGGTGTCTCCGGCCAATTGTACAGCACGGTGCCCAATCTGTCTACTCCCGGATCTACTCGTAATACGCCCTAACACTGTATTATAGGACACGGCTGTCGACACTCATGTCTCGCAACGCTCGGTCCTGCGACGCCTGCCGGGTGGCCAAGGTGGGCTGCATAACCCGGCCGCGTCTGCGGAGCGGCCCGCTCCGCGCCGACTCGCTCGGAGCTTCTACCGATGCGGCGGCCGCGTCGTCCACCTGCGAACGATGCATCGCCCGCGACAGACAGTGCACCTTTAGTCTCCCGGTCAAGCGGCGGGGGCCCAGATCGAAGTATGTAGCTCTGGCCATAGGTCTCGTGTAGGCCTCTTTGTCTCTGTCTTTGTCTTTTTCTATTTTTTTTTTTTTTTTTTTGACATTGACCTTGCGCATCCTCAAAGGCAGGAACGCCTCCAAGCGTCGCCCTTCTCAACCTTTAGTGTCACCGACTGGTCGCTGTCCAGCCCCAGCACGACAGCCGACGACGCCAGCCCGGCCGAGAGCCAGAACTCCCCAGAGCACGATGCTTCCGTGCCGAGCTCCCTCCATGCCGCCTACGGCCCCGAGGCGGCAGCCATCTCCGGCGGCGGCGGCGCGTCGTCGCGCTGGGTGCTGTCGACCGACCGAATCTGCTCGCGGCAGATCTTCGACGTCATGATCCAGGACTGGATGCAGCTGCAGTACCCCCTGCTGCCTCTGGTCCACCGGCCCACGTTTCGGCGAGACCTGGACGCCGGCAAGGAGGCCACGGACGCCACCTTTTTCAGCCTGCTGGTGGCCATGTGCGCGGCCGTCGTGGCCAACATCCCCAGCATCTTCTACAAGTACAAGACGCTGGACGGCATCCTGCCCTACCAGACGCGCTCCGAGATGGTCAACTGCTGCCACGACGTGGTGATGCAGCTCCGCGGGCCGGAGTACTTCGACCAGACGACGCACGAGAAGTGGAGCATCTCGTACCTGCTGGGCATAGCGCACGGCAACCTCAACCACATGAGCCGCTCCCTGATGTTTGGCGCCGAGGCCGACCACCACATACGGGAGATTCAGTACCACCAGCGGGTGCACCACCAGTCTCTGCCCATCATCGAACTGCAGCTGCACAGGAAGGCGATATGCTTGAGCATGATTGGTTACTTGTGGGCCCCCCTCCCCCCCCAGGAAACCTTTTTTTTTTTTTTTTTTTTTTTGCACCATATTTAACCAGAGGACAGCCACAAGGTCGGGATCGACCCGAATCAGCCTGCCATATTCAATGAAGATCGAGCCCTCAGCCTGAACGACGTCAAGGACGGCCTCCTCGAAGTGGACGACGAGAACATCCTCGCGGACGAGGTCCTGCCGCAGCCGGAGAACCAGACGTCGCTGACCACGGGGCTGAAGGTCCTCTGCCGGCTGTACGACCTCGCCTCGGAGACGCGGCGGCTCAGCAAGGCGATGGAGGCGCTGCAGCAGGCCCAGGGCGACGACGCCTCGCCGCTGGCCCAGCAGCAGCAGCGCCTCGAGCTGCTCAAGGCGGCCTTCGAGAAGCAGAAGCACGCGCTGGACAACGTGCCCGAGGAGTTCGACGAGTGGACGATGGTGGACGGCTCCGCGCGGCAGGAGGCGGACCCGACGGCGGCGCGGCAGTTCGAGATCATGCGGGCCAACATCCGCGTCACGCACCTGTGGCTGCAGAGCCTCATCTTCGAGGACATCGTCTCGCTCTCGACGGACGGCATCCGGTCCACCACGACGGAGACGGAGGTGTCCGCGAGCCTGCGGCGCCTCTGGGACGACCGCGAGAACATCTGCCGCCAGCTCCTGCACGTGCTGTACAACATCTCGCACGACAATCTCGAGCCCAACGGGGCTTCGCTAGTTAGTGTTTTTTTTTTGTCTTCCAGGCCACCTCCCTATTGATCCATCCATTTTCAGAATGACTTTTCTTACGCCCGCTCCTCTCTCAGGTTCACAAAATCCGCGTCGTCGCGGCGACGCTGGTCGACTGCCCGTTCGAGCTGCAGGGGTCCATTGCCCGCCAGGCCCACTCGTACATCCAAGCCTTTGCGAACGTGCTGTCGACCCTGGACGGGCCGCACGACACGGCGTATTCGTTGGACTTGTGGACGATCTTGGACCAGCACGAGCGCCGTGCCGTCTCCGAGTTTTCCCTCCACCCCGGATTCGACTAAGAAAGTACTGTAGTATAAAGACCAAAATACAACCCGAATCTCCTCATTGAGAACTTCCTGTTTTAAAGGCGTGCCTGTGCTGCCGCTGCTGCAACCTGTTTTGTAAATGTGCCTCTGTGTGCCACCGTGTGCGCCCGTGGCCCCCCCGTATACTCTCGTGTGCCCTCGCGTACTAACACAGGCCAAGACTTGCAAGAGATAGGAAACACCCCTGTAACATCACTCTGCCGGCCGGTCCCAGATCCCATTCGCCATGTCGAGAGCAATCTCGGAAAACTCAGCCGGCGTCAACTCGTGCGAGAGAATCACCCGAATCGCATAGGGCGTCGCCACGACCGCGTCGAGCTCCAGCCTCCTCTCCCCCACCACTCTCATAATGTGGCACAGGAGGGCCGTCATAGGGAGTGGGCGCGCCGCGCGGTGGCCGCAGTGGGCGGTGTCGCAGTGCTGGCTCGTGATGTCGATGTCGACGGAGGGCGGGCCCATGTACTCCTGGGCCGCCGGCGGGAGGCGCACCTCGCCCGTCGCGCGGTCGCAGTACTTGTCGTCCACGACGGGCGTCCGTTCCTCGTAGTGCCACGAGGGGGCGTGGAATGCTAAGGGATGTGAAGTCATGACGAAGGCGGCGGCCGAGTTCGATGTTGCGGGCGTTTTTGTCCCATGATTAAAATTCCAGACGGCTTGAATTGGTCAATAGAGGCTTTTTGATGATTTCTTGAAGTCGATTGATGCACGATGGGATGAGACGCCGAACATGTGCAGAAAACATAGAAGCAAATAATATTTTACTTTGAAGAATATAATCGACGCACTTTATTCCTTTGTGATTCAGGGCTATGTCTGTTTTTATATGTTCTTAATAGGCAGGCGCTTACATGGTATTGTGTGCTGCCTCGTCTTCAATTCAGCATAAAATAGAACTTTGCATATGTTGGACCACCATTCTGCTCACAGTCTTTTTTTAACGGCATATCTTTCCAAGCTCTGTACCAGGCTCTTTTATGAGGTCACGCTTAAGGCACTTATTGTAACGAGCTAGTTTCTATTTGTTACATCTGTTACTTCCAAAATAACGAGCCAGGGGGTTAGGAACAGAGAATCGATGGATGTTAGGCGACATTATACATCCACATGTTAAAGAAACAGAACAAACCCTGTCTATTCAATAAAAAACTGAACTACATTAGAAGCCGGCACGACTAGCTTCGGACGGCCGTTGTTGTCCCTCGGATCTTGGATGCGGCCTGAATTATAGTAGGGGAGCATGACCACGGTGTCTTTGTGCTCTTCTCTGCTCCCCCAGTCCCACCACTCGAGTTCGCAGCCCTTGAACAGATACCGTATCTCGTCGCCGGGGGCTATGTCGTCAGGCAGCCATCCCGAGTCGCGCCCGTGCAAGGGGTGCACGTGTGTCCAGGTTGCCCCAGGCTGCAAAAAAGCAAAATCCTCGTGCTCGGCCACATGGGCGGCCACGTTCGGCGCGTCAAAGTCGAACCCCGCGAAGCACGCGTCTTCGTCGTCTTTGGCTCTCCATGCGTCTTCTCCACGCCGGCGGCGGTACGTCCAGTAGCCCACGACTTGCAGAGGATGGACATGCACGGCGATGGGCCGGCTGTCTGGGAGAGCATCGTAGGTCACGCTGGTTGTCACCGGGTTGTCACCGTCCAGCGGCATCGCCCTCTTCTCGCACTCTAGGACCATGCGCAGGACCGGTGCGCCCGGCCTGTGGGCGAGGTCAGCAGAGGTGATATGGTACGCCGAGGAAAAGACACCTGCGTGCGAGGACAACCTACCTTCGGTCCGACGGCGAGACCGGCGGCGGACTCTTCGGCGGCGGCGTCTCGACAACGCGCACCGTTGTCGAGGCTCCCGGCAGACAGATGGGGGGCGACTTGGCGCGCAGCTCCTGCCCGTCGTGTTCCGCGCTGGTGCCCCAGGCCCACTGCGGCACCTCGGTCCCCGGCCAGACCACCTCGTACGCCTCGCCCAGGATCATCTCGGACCCGAACCGCGGCGGGAAATCGGCGTAGACTCTGGCCTGGCCTCCCGGGGCCAGCTCCCATACGTCACGGTGCGGTACAGCTCCTGCTCTTATTGTCACGACGTCGACAGGCGGCCGGGGAAACAAGCCCCGGACCTGGATCCGGCGCAGGCCGGCGGGCGTGTGGCGAAGCAGCAGAAAGCCGGACGGCCCAAACGCATCAAACCCCGAACTCCAGCGGAAGATGCACGGTTTGTCGCAGCTGTCCGCTCGCCGAATCGTCACCCAGACGGCGCCCCGCCTATCGGGCGTGATGATGCCGGCTGGCTCCAGCGATACGAGCAGATGGGGGGTGCCCTCGCGGCTGGCTTGGAGGTCAGCCTGTGCGTCTTCCAGCAGCACTTTCTCAGACACGTCTTGCGTGCACGCACGGTAAGTCGCTCTCGGTAAACCGGAGAAGCGGCGCAATTTCCTGGTCCATGTCCCACGGCCGTGCTGCAAGAGAGAGAGGTGGAAAAGCGCCCCGGGGGGGTGTTGATGCGAATGCTCCGCACTTCGTTTGCGGGCGGATAATTAAACGCCTGATGTGCAGAAGCGTATGCAGAGAAAACTGGATGTCAAAAGACGGTCTAGGCCGAGCGAGTAATAGACGGGATGCCAAGTGAGATATTTATGATGAACAGGGTCGCACTCCCACCAATTCGCATTCCGCGATGGCTGGAGGGGGGGGTCATACGATGCACGTGACGGCGCAGGAAGAGCGAATCAGTAAACGTGCCGTCGCGGTAGCTGTAGCCTCCCACGGCCCGCCAGTTCTGGAGTGGTATTTGGGGATTACGACGATCTCGTTCGGGGAACAACGAACGCAGTGATTCGGGCGATGCCAATGACTTCCGCGAGAAGCCGTTGAGATCATATCTCCCCCCGTCCGGTTGGCAAGGGACCTCCCACAACCCAGTTTGGTACACAACTCAAGTTGTTCCAACAGACTTGGTTCAGAAATTCTCAGACTGGAACTCTATGATACAGACATAAACATGGGCTCTTGAGGAACAGACGAGGCTCAACTAGGAAATATGTTTATTGATTTGCGGTCGCCTTGGCGGTCAAGGCCAGATTGAGTGCTGTAAATGAACTACACGATACGCGCGGCGGTGTGCTGCACTGCGCTAACGGGCTAGCCCACCCGCCGGGCTTCGCTCCCTCTTGCTGCATTCGGGCGCTGCAGCTCGCCAGGAGACCAATCACAGGCACGGGGCGCCGGTGAAGCTGTGCGAGGAAGGCGCTGGGCGGGCCCAAAGAAGGAAAGAGGGACCCACTTTCCGCAGGGGTTACGCAGAGAGAAGACAGAGAAAGAAGCGGAGAAAACACGAGCGAGAGTGGGCAGGAGCGAGCG
This sequence comes from Sporothrix brunneoviolacea, assembly GCA_021396205.1. Taxonomy (NCBI): domain Eukaryota; kingdom Fungi; phylum Ascomycota; class Sordariomycetes; order Ophiostomatales; family Ophiostomataceae; genus Sporothrix; species Sporothrix brunneoviolacea. The sequence continues at coordinate 77,237 of WNYD01000104.1, forward strand.
AGACCTCCGAGGCAGGCCGTTGCCGTAGCTGTGCTCTTTCTTTGTCTTGGCTGTCTGTCATCCTCGTCGGAGTCTCTTCTCTTCCGCCCGCCTCGTCCCTCTCTTGGGCTTTCGCAAAGACAACATCTCGGCCGTTGGGACCTTATCGTTCTCCCCTTTCCCGCCTGTCCCCGTCCCCCTTTGGCAGATCGGCCCGGTCGACAGCGCGGCCAGCAATCTCCCTTCCCGCGCCCCCTAATCTCTCTCTCACTCGCCGTTTAGACACCTCTTTGGCCCGTCCGCACCGGACGTCAACAAACATCGCGAGACGCTGGTTCTGGCCTCAATTGGAATTGGAGCACACCGCATCGACCGCGCCAGGGCCTCAAAAATCAAACCCCGTCGAGCACGCCCACAAGTGCCTCCTTGCGTCTGCGCGGCCCCCCTTCCCCTTCACCCCTCCCCATGGCGTCGTCCTACGTCCTGCCAGGGGCGTCGATGTCTCCACCCAAGAGCCACCTGCCGGGCTTCATGCAGCACGCGCATTCCCATTCGCATTCCCACGGGCATTCCCACGGGCACTCCCATGCGCATGCCCACGCGCACTCCCACTCGTCGTACACGCACTCGCCGTCGCCCCTCGCCCACGGGCGGTCGCCGCCGGCGGCCTCGCTGAGCCACCTGGGCGGCAGCTACACGCGGTCGCACCGGCGGGTCAGCAACAGCTCGGGGGTGTCGCTGCGCGGCGGCAACGGCTACAGCATCAGTCACGACCATTCCCTTGACAATCACGGCCACGACCACAGTCACGATCACAGCCACGACCACGACCACGACCATGGCCACACTCACAGCCATACGTCTAGCTCTCCGCCAACCGGCGGCACTCCCTACACGCCCTCGCGGGCCACGTTCGAAAAGTCCTCCTATGCGGCCCCCGAGGCGTCGACGGCGGTGTTCGACCAGGTCGCGCCGGGCTCGCTCTCCCGGTTCACCGCGTTCCTGCTACAGTACACGGTGCGGTACCCGCTGGTGCACGCCATCATGAAGGAGAAGGACTCGCGGCGCATCTTCTATTTTATGAGGTAAGTTTGCTTCTTGTCGAGCAGGGGGGCCGTGAAGGAGGGACCGCAAAAATCCCGAGCTAATTTGTCCCTTTCCAGCCTCAACTTCGCGTTCATGATCGTCCAGGCCTTCTACGGCTACGTCACCGACTCCCTCGGCCTGCTGAGCGACAGCATCCACATGTTCTTCGACTGCGTGGCGCTGGCCGTGGGCCTGTTCGCGGCCGTGGCCAGCAAGTGGCCGCCGAGCGAGCGCTTCCCCTACGGCTTCGGCAAGATCGAGACCTTGAGCGGGTTTGCCAACGGCATCTTTCTGATGTGAGTGGGAAAGACAGGAGAAGCGAGGCGAGGCGAGGCGAGGCAAGGCAACGCCGAAGATTGGACGGGAACTTTGAGTTGCTAACACAATGGCCGGCTCAGATTGATCAGCCTTGAGATCATGGTCGAGGCCGTCGAGCGCCTGCTGGGGGGCCGGGAGACGCAGCGGCTGTTTGAGCTGTTTGTGGTGAGCACGCTGGGCCTGCTGGTGAACCTGGTGGGCATGTTCTCGTTCGGGCACCACCACCACCACGGCCATGGGCACAGCCACGGCCACGCCGAGCACGCGGACGACTTCTCGAGCCTGTCGAAGAAGAGCGACCATGCCGGACACGACCACGGCCACAGCCATGACCATGACCACGATCACGACCACGACCACGACCACGACCACGGCCACGGAGCGGCTGCCCACGGCCACAGCCACCACGGCCACGACCACGACAACGAGAACATGTACGGCATCTACCTGCACGTGCTCGCCGACACGCTCGGCAGCGCCGCCGTGATCGTGTCGACGGTGCTGACGCACTTCTGGTCCTGGTCCGGCTGGGACCCGCTGGCGTCGTTCCTGATCGCCGTCCTGATCCTGGGCTCGGCCGTGCCGCTCGTCACGTCGTCGGCCCGCCGCCTGCTGCTGACCATCCCCGACGCCGTCGAGTACACGCTGCGCGAGACGCTGGCGGGCGTGCCGGGGCTGCGCGGGGTGGCGGGCTACGCGGCGCCCAAGTTCTGGCTCGACGACCGGTCCTCCGGCGGCTCCGGCGACCCGCAGCTGCTGGGCGTCATGCACGTGGTGGCGGCGCGCGGGGCCGACGCCGAGGACGTGCGCGACCGCGTGCGCGGGTACATGCTGGACAAGGGCATCGACGTGGTGGTGCAGGTGGAGCGCGACGGCGACGGCAACTGCTGGTGCGGGGCGACCCGGATATCGGTGGCGGGGGGCGGCCACGCCGCGAAGCCCAGCATCAACTTCTAGTGGATGGAGGTTCGGGACGGGCGGTCGGCCGTGTCTGTTCGGGTTTGCATCGATGGCGTTTGCATTTGGGGTATTGGATCTTGTCGGCGCACGGGGGTCTTTTCTGCATTTGCACTTTTGTATTTATAAGAAATCGTACGCTGCGCATCACGCTGCTTGGCCTGCGTTTAGCCATCCAATATAGCCACCGCTGCATCAACCCTCGGCAGGCCATTGGTGCCAGAGGCCATTCTCCCCAGGCTGGTGCTGCATGGCGTGCAGGCCGTCTCGTCAGACGCCATCCCGCAATCCTCATCGGGCATCGTGCAGCTCTCCGTCTCTCCATCTGGGCACAGGATCTTATTGTCCTGAGGAATGAAATACCGATGCGCCCGCTGCTCTGCCGGTGCGACCCACGGAGCATCACCGAGATGGCATACGTCCGTTTTCTGGTGTCTGGCTAAACCAGATCCGCTCTGCCGAGGCACGGTTTAGGAGCGCTGATTTTATGGGGTTTTCTGGTCGTGTGCCTGGCTGTGTAGCTAGTTCTGGGGGGATCAAGAGCCCGGGGCCGGGCAAAGGACGACTGTTCAGCGTTGGCAGTCCGTCCAAAGACAGTGCTGTGAAGTGCCCCGCAAAATTGGAGGCCGAGTGGCGGATACGTGGGGTTTGGGGAACTGCAACTATTTTTTTCTGGGGAGCCAAATAAGCCGAACGACCGAGGCACAAAAAAGGGCTCCTTGAGGGCCAAAAAAAGACAAGAGCAGAAAAAAAGACGAAGTGCTCGCCATTTGAATAAATACAATTGGCGCGACTGACCCCGGGCTGCAGTGTTGCGAAATTCGCAAAGAAGACTGTAATTCCTGAATTTTTCGAGTTTTTTTTTTAATTGTTTTGAAAATAAGACGAAAACGAGCTCCTTCCCAAAGAATACCCTTCTCCAATTTTAGACGACCTCTCGTCCCTCACCGGCGCCTCTCTCTCCCTGCGCGCGCAAACGGGAACGGACAAGCGGAGCGAAGAAAAACGAGACGAAAGGAAAAAAAAAACACCAGCGGCACGACGAGCGATAACGAGCGGGCGCGAGGCGAGAGTAAAAGGGAAACGGATAGCAAGGTGCGTGCGGCCGGTTGTGATTCTTGTTTTCGTCGTCGATCGATTTTTCGCCTTCTTCTTTTCTTTTTCTTTTTCTTTTTCTTTCCGTTTTTTACTTCTTTCTTTTTTTACTTCTCTCGCTCCTTCCATTCCTGTTGCGCGAGACCTCCAAAACAAGCTCGGGCCAGCTCTGACGTCTGCGCTTGCCTCGCTGTCTCTGTTCCTTGCCCCTGGTTGCCGCCCCTAAGATAATACTCCGTACGAAAAGCTGTGCCCCTCGCACCTTGTTTTCCGACACGTGAAAGTGCCAGCCCGCTGCCCCGATTTATTTTTCTAACCGCACCTTCCCGCAGAACATTCTCACCAGCTCTGTCGCAAAACGGTCAATTGCGAAAAAAACGACGTCTTGTCTGACGCTCGACTTCTCCCCTCCTCCCCCCTCGTTCAACAACCTCACACGCCTTCTACCATGTCCACATCCGAGAGCAGCGCACCAGCGCCAGCAGCAGCGCCACCAGCAGCAGCACCACCGCAGTCCGTCACCGCCGCCATCGCGTCCCACCTCCCCCACCTCTCCGACGCCCAGAAGGCCGAGCTCGCGAAGCTCAAGCTCGAGCTCGCGGCCGTCAAGCGCGAGGCGATCGAGCTCGGCCAGAAGGCCGACGCCGCCGTGACCGCTCCTCCCGCGAACGCGCCCGCCGCCGCCGGCACCACGTCCGCCCTGGGCGCCCAGCTGCGGTCGTTCGCCGCCGGCGGCTTCGGCGGCATCTGTGCGGTCGTCGTCGGCCACCCCTTTGACCTGGTCAAGGTGCGCCTACAGACCGCCGAGAAGGGCGTGTACTCCTCGGCCGTCGACGTCGTGCGCAAGACCGTCGCCAAGGACGGCCTGCGCCGCGGCCTGTACGCGGGCGTGAGCGCGCCGCTCGTGGGCGTGACGCCGATGTGTAAGTTGTGCCGCCCCGCGTAGCAGGCAGACTTCTGTCCTCGCTCACTTTTCTTTTCTGTCCTCGCTCGCTTGCGCTCACTCGCTCCCTTTCTGTCCTCGCTCGCTAACGCTCGCTCGCGTGCCTGCAGTCGCCGTCTCCTTCTGGGCCTACGACCTCGGCAAGGACCTCGTCCGCTCCATCTCCGCCCCCCACCCGGACGGCCCCGCCGCCCCCCTCACCATCGGCCAGATCTCCGCCGCCGGCTTTTTTTCGGCCATCCCCATGACCGCCATCACCGCCCCCTTTGAGCGCGTCAAGGTCATCCTCCAGGTCCAGGGCCAGAAGGTCCTGGCCCCCGGCGAGAAGCCCAAGTACGCCGGCCCCGTCGACGTCGTGCGCCACCTCTACCGCGAGGGCGGCGTGCGGTCCGTGTTCCGCGGCAGCGCGGCCACCCTGGCCCGCGACGGGCCCGGCTCCGCCGCCTACTTCGCCGCCTACGAGTACATCAAGCGGGGGCTGACGCCCAAGGACCCGGCCACGGGCCTGCCCGCCGCGGGGGGCCAGCTGAGCCTGACGGCCATCACGGTGGCGGGCGCCGGCGCCGGCGTGGCCATGTGGATCCCCGTGTTCCCCGTGGACACGGTCAAGAGCCGGCTGCAGACGAGCACGGCGCCCGGGATCACGGTGGGCTCGGTCGTGCGCGAGCTGTACGGCCGCGGCGGCTTCAAGGCCTTCTTCCCGGGCATCGGCCCCGCGCTGGCGCGCGCGGTCCCCGCCAACGCGGCCACGTTCCTGGGCGTCGAGCTGGCGCACCAGGCCATGAACAAGGTGTTCAACTAGGGGGGGGGGGGGGCGAGCTAGGGTTGTGTGGGTGGTATTTTTTTGCTTAAACTAGAGGACTGAATTGTGACATGTACAATTTTTTTTTGTTTTTGCGTACTTTTTTTTTTGTCCAAGTTCAAAAAAAGAGACCTACCTGTGTATATAGAGACAAAGGAAGGATGGATGACGACCTGATACAGGAACATTTAGAAACAAAAAGAGTCTATTTTATAGCTTTGATAGCGTCTGAAAGAAATTGCATCAGTCGTGGAACTTGCCGCCGCACCGCCCGCACACCTCGCCCAGCAGGGTCTCCCGGAGGGCCGCGAGGTCTCTGTCTCGCCCCTCGCCGTCGTCGCCGCCGCGGCCGCCAGCGGCCGCCTCGAGCATCTGCGCCAGCGCGTCCACGCGCAGCGTCCGGTTGCCGCACACGCCGCACGCCCGCGACACGCCGGGCCGCTGGATGGCCAGGCCCGTCGTGCTGCACCGGCTGAAGACGTGGCCGTCTTGGCAGGCGAGCTGGGTGGCGGGCGTGGCCGTGGCCGTCCCCGCGGACGCGGCCGCATCGATCGACGCGCCGCAGATGGTGCACGTCTGGTGGGCCACGAGGCGCTGCAAGGAGGCCGTCGTCGCGCTCGTCGTCCCCGGCTGCTGCTGGCCGCGCGCAGGCGTCCAAGACATCACCGGCGGCCCGCCGCCGTACATGTACGTCCACATGCGGGCCTCGGCCGAGGGGTGGGCGCGGTCGTACGAGAGCGGAGACGACGGGGGCGCATCGCTGCCCAGCGGTGGTGGTGGTGGTTGCGCGACCGGTCGCAGCGCGACGCTCTTCCACCCCCCGTTCCACCCGAACATGACGTAGCTGCGGTCCCGGTTCCAGCTGCTGCGGTCGGCGTGCTGCGCCGCGTGCTCCGTGACGAGCACGGCCGTGACGCCGCGGGTGGCGAGCAGCGCCCCCGGCGCCTGCGCGAGCCCCCACAGGCGCAGGCGATATCGCCGGCCGCTGCCGCTGCCGGGGGTCGCCGTCGCAGGAGCCAGCTGGAAGGGACCTCCGGCCTTGGCGATCGAGCGAGCTTCCTGCTCGGCCTCGTCTTTCGTCACCTCCTCGGCCCTCTCTCGCTCTTCGTCGTCGTCGTACTCGTCGTCCTCGTTCCGCGTGAGCTGGTACTGGATCTCGTCCACCCACTGGAGGTCGTCCTCGTTCCCGCCGGAAAAAGCGGTGGCGTTTGTGTGGTGCCAGGACTCCGGGTTGGGGTCCGTCACGGACTGGCGGACAAAGGTGTAGAACGGCTCGCGGCCGCGCTTCGTCGGGTCCGGGGGGTGGACGACGAGGTCTTGGATCGGGTTCGTGTGGCGGTCGGCTGGGGGCGGCAGGATCGAGCCGCAGGCAAGCGCGCTGTGGTCTGCCACGGGCGGCACCGTAGGCAGCGGCTGACTCAGGTCGACCACGGCAAGCTCCACGTCGAACGACTTGACGACCATGGGCGTGGCCACGACGCACCGGCACGTGTGCTTCTTTCTACGTCCTCTCTTGTCCTGTACCTTACCCTTACCCTTTCCATTTCCCTTTCCCTTGCCCTTGCCCTTTTCAGTCTCGTCCTCGACCTCCTCCGTCCAGATGCCCTCCTCCCACGCGAGAAAGGCGTCCACGCCAAGGTGCAGGCAGAAGCCGGCGACGTCCTGGGGCTCAAGGTCCAATGCATGCTGTCCGTTGTCCCTCCCCGGACGCCACCACACCGTCAGCCGCCGGAACCCGACGTAGTTGCGCGCGAGGTAGCCGACCAAGCACGTGCGGGCCGTCCCCGGAGGCTGGCCGTCCGCCGTCGCCGCCAGGTTGCTGACCAGCCACGGGCTGCACTGCACGCCAAAGGCCGTGCCGAACGGCACAAACGCCGGATCTGTCGCCAAGGTAGTAGCGGCGGCGGACATCGGCGGCTGCGGTGTGTCGTGCGGGCCGGGCACCGGGCGGCGCTTCAATTCGATCACGCTCCAGGCGGCGGCGGTGGAGGCTGCTGAACTACTGCTGCCGTCGCCTTCGCTGCTGCTGCTGTCGACGTGACCCACGCCCAGCACGACCATGTCGTTCTTGTCGGTGAGGTAGACCAGGAGCGCCTGCGGGCTGAAGCGCCCAGGGCCGGCGGGGCGATCTGCGTCCTTAGGCGTCCACGACCGCCCGTCCCACCCGCCCGTCCACGCGAACGAGGTCACGCACTCGCCCGGCTGCTCCTGCGGCGGCACGACCATGCGCTCGCCGACCGCCCACAGCACCTCCCACCGGGACGTGTCGTAGCTGCTGCGGCCGCGGGGCGTCGCCGTCTTCGTCGTCGTCGTCGTCTTCGTCCCGCCCGCGTCCTGGCCGCCGTCCAGCGCCTCGCCGTACATAATCAGCATGCCCGACGCCGTCAGCACGCCCAGGACGGGCCGCCGGTTGCGGCCGACCCCCGCGGGCGACCACGCCAGGCTGACCACCGAGTTCATCGTGCTCCCGGCGGCCGCCAGCACGCCCGAGCCGGCGCCCAGGAACGCGCGGGAGGCGTTGTCGACGGCGTCCGCAGCAGCCGCCGGCGGGCGGATCGTCTGCTCCAGAAACGGGTTCCGCACCTCCGGGGTCGCGTCGTACAGCCGCCGGTTGACCCGCGGGTCCAGCCGCGGGTTCGCCACGGGGATGTGCAGGCTGCCGGCGGCGAACTGGCTGCGGGTGGCCGTCTCCGTCGCGAAGGGGTCGGCGTCGGCGGGGTCGGCGCCGTCGTCGTCGTCGTCGACGTCCATGTCGTCGACATCAGCATCACCACCCTCGTCGTCCCCATCTTCGTCGGCATCCCCGAGCCCGTGCTCGACATACATGCGGTCGCCCCGCGCGTTCATAAACTGCGGGACGAAGACGTACACCGAGTCGTCGGCGGCGACGGCCAGCTCGGCGTCGGGCGACCAGGCCAGGGCGCGCTTGTTGAAGGGCGCCGACTGCAGGGCGAGCGGGCGCAGGGGGATGGCGCGCGGCTTTCGCTGCAAGGACAAACGAGTTAGAGGAAAATGTGTTCCCAATGAACGGATCAAAAATGATCAAAAATGAGGCCGTGAGAAGAAAAGAAAAAGAAAAAACATGCCCACGTACCCTCGACCGGCGCCGCGACGCAGGATTGCTCATTGCCAAAAGCAGAAGCACGTAGCTATAAAGCTATATCTGTTTCTAACACGAATTGCATGGGATGCGTATGGCGTGGATATCCGTGTGTTGTCAAGACAGGGAGCGTTGTAAGTTTGCAGATGAGGGTAGACGACCGTTTTTAGTGGGGCTCTGGCGAAGCTTGACGTAGCTGCTAATACAAGCAAGAAGGACCAAAGGCATGAACAAAACATGCGCTCAACCTAACGACCAAGGCACGCCGGCAACACAAATAGATCGCTTGCTCAATGCATGGCCGGTGTCTATTCAATGCACACAAATACAAAATATGCAATATTTTGGAAGTCTTTCTTGAGTCATTGCAGCTCCTGGGCGTGCTTGCCCAGCTATGTAAAACGCCGTTCCATGATATCCAAAACAAAACCTACAAAGTAAACAACTAAAGCCGCTCTAGAAATACAGACATGAATGCAGAAGAACCAAAACCCCCAAATATACCGCATCGTCATCACGCCTCCAGGTACGAGCTCAGACCCCACAGCAGCGCACAGCCCGCCAGCGTCGTCGCACCGACGACCTTCTTGGTCCACCAGTTGTCGTCGGTCAGCGGCTTGGCCGACTGGATCTTGTGGTGCGCGGCGGCGTGGGCCGGCTGCTTCGCCGAGGACGCATTGCCGGACCCGGCCTTGGCGTCCTTCTTGGCCACCGTCTCGGCAGCCGCCGCCGCCGCCGCCGCAGTCTCCTGCTCCTCGGCCCGCTGCCGCAGCTCGGCAATGGTCTTGCTCAGCGCCACCAGGTCGTCCTCGAGCGTCGCGTTTTGGGCGGTGCCGCCGCCGCCGCCGGCCCCGCCGTCCACCTCCACGTTCTGCACGTTGCCGAAAAAGTCCGTGACCAGCCGGCTGCGCGCCTCGGGCGCACCCCCCCGGAACAGGTCGTAGCGGACGCCCGCGTGCGAGTGGATCTTCTCGTAGTCGTACGAGTCGAACAGGTCGCCGACCGTCTTCTTGCTGCCGAGGTCGCCCACCTGCGACTCGAGGAACTCGAGGTTGTAGTACGTGTAGCGGTCGATGACGGCCACGCCGACGTCGTTGTCGGCGTGGTGCGAGTACGACGACTGGTCCAGCTCCGACGACCCCGTGGCGATGATGTTGGGCGAGTACAGCCGGCTGTACATGGTGTTGGCCTGGCACGTGTCGATCATGAAGAGGATCTCGTGGTAGCGCTTCTTCTCCCACATCTGCTCGAAGGCGTCGGCCAGGTCGAGCGCGCCGATCTCCTCGGCGTCCTGGAACTTGAGGAACTCGTTGCCGCCGTGGCCCGTCATGTAGACGAGGATGTTGCTGCGGTCGTCGGTCAGCAGCCGCTTGCTGCGCGGCATCTCGTCGCCGACGCGGTCCGTCAGCAGGCGGATGAAGTTCTGCACGGTGACCTCGTAGCCGCGGTAGTCGACCTCGATGTTGTCGCCGTACAGGTCGACGGCGCGGTCGGCGTTGGAGTAGACGGTTCCCGGGAAGGCGTTGCGCGGGTTGCAGGCCATGTCGTCGGGCAGCATGAGGATGATCTGCGAGTCGGGGATGCCCAGCCGCTTGACCGTGCGGTACACGGAGAGCACGTTGGCCAGGTGGCGGTAGTTGAACCAGAAGCGCGACGTGCACACGAGCACCGCCCAGTTGCTGGTGTGCTCGGCGGCAGCGGGCGACGCGGCAAACGCGGCCAGCAGCGCCGGCACGGCCGACAGCCAGCGCGAGAGCTTCATCGCGGGGGGAGGGGAGGGCTGTGGATTGGAAAGTCGATAGGGGGAGTTGAAGAAAGAAAGTCGCGCTGGGGGAGGGCTGCACACGTTCGCTGTGCTAGTTGCAATGTACAATGCGTCGATATGCCGATGCCGATGTCGATGTCGATGTGGTTGTCCGCGATGGGCGCTGGAGACGGATTTCAAAGCAGAGACAAGATGAACACGAACGGTGCCAGGGGCAAAGGCACAGGCACAGAGGTACTTTGTCAATGTACCTTTTGCCTTATTAATATAATACGTAGTGGCCGAAACGGGCCAAGCGCTCTAGGCCCCACTGGCGTGGATCGAGCGCGCCTTCCCTGTGGTGGCCGCAAAAGTGGATTCCCATGGCATATTGCTCCGTATTATTATGCAGTTTTCTTTCTGGCAGCTGCGAGGTTCTAGCGGCTTTTCAATACTGTCTGTCTTGCAGGAAGGAGCGAAGAATGACACCACAGTAGTGAGATGCCGAACTCCAAAGGGGACTCGACGGTCAAGCACGCCCCTCTCTTCTTCCTCAGGCAACTGCGGTTATGCACATTAGGAGCAAGGACGCAAACGACCAAGGGAAATTCGCAATCGCATGTTTCGACTTGCATGGCTTGTCTGACTGTTCTTTGAAACTGCGAGTCCTATTCTGCAGAAGGTCCATGCGGAACCCGGAAAGGAAACTGCGGCCTGCTGTGTTCGCGTAAGGCAGGCTTTGATCTGCAAATGATGAGAAAAAGAAAATAGAAATAGAAAAATAGAAAACCAGATCAAAACACTAAAACACTAAATGGACAAAAACATAAAAAGAATAAAAGAAAGCGCATTCGAGTCCTACGGCGCACCTACCTTCCCCGGCCAGTCAGACTGCGCACATCCGTAACGACCCAGCCACGGGCACCGCGGGCTGCCAACCAGCTAGGAAAGCGCACTGGGCTAGGCCAGGCCGTGCTTGCCTCCTTTCGCCATTGCCAGCCCGCCGCTTCCCTTCAAAGCCCATTGTTTCTTACATGTGACAGAGGGGGAAATTGCTCAGAAATCGTCATCGCCGCCTTGCGAGCATGTATTTTGCTTCACTTTCTTCACTTTCTTCACTTTCCTCACTTCCCTCGCTTCCCTCGCGTTCCGTCGCCTCTCGCACGCCTCCATCCTTCTCGATCTGACGCCCGCCGGACAGCTACGACGCCGGTTTTCTACCCGTTTCATCCGCTGCTACCTTGTCGACCTCTGCGCCAAGCAACGGCAGCTAGCTTCCCATCGGCAGCTTCTCTCGTTTCTTCTTCCATTCTCCAGCTTCTTCGTCTCCCTTTTCGGTTCTCTTCCTCTTTGCCTCCCTCTGTTTCCCCCTCTCTCGACTCTCGACTGCTCCGACACCACCAACTCCTGGCCGCTGCTACGGTGCGTCTGTCATGTGCGACAGTGGCGTCGAGCTGATGTCTTAAGGTGAGATCGAGGTGACCTCAGAGCCGCGCAAACAAGGCTGCTTCCCCTGACGCCATCACTTTGCCCCTTTTTGCCTCTCACCCTCACTTCTATTTCTCATCGCCCGCCTGCCATCTCCGTCTAGTCCGCCCACGGCTCGACCGACTGCCACGCCACTTTCACAGCTGTCATTCCATCAGCTGGCCCAAGCTTGCTGCTTTGGCTGCTCAGCTTCTCTCTCCACTCCACCTTTGCATCTCATCTTCTCCTTGCAGCTTAAGCTTAGAGATCCGTCTTCAGTTTCCCCTTTTCTGGCCTCGTCTTCTCCTCTCTCCTGCCATACACATTCCTCATTGTCCGCCTCGCACCGCTAACCACAGTCCTCTCCAGCCCTGCGAGCCCAGTCCCAGCCGTGCGTCTCTCTCGAGCCGCCTTAGCCTGATCGACCGCCCCGACTTCCGGTCCGCGAGCTTGCCATGGGGCGCCCTCCGGCATACATCTTTATTGTCAGGTTGGTGCCTTATTCTCACGTCTTGGTTCTCGGTTCTTACGCCCCCGCATGTGCAATTGCCTGCTGACGCATCCCCAGGCATGGAAACCGTCTCGATGCTGCCGACAAGCTGTGGCACCTCTCGTCGCCCACGCCGTACGACCCTCCATTGACGTACGGCGGATGGTCGCAATCCTGCGCCATTGGGCAGCGTATTGCCGACATCCTGCGGGAGAACGCACCTCTCGAGTCTGCTCCCAACCCCGGTAGTCCCGCCATTCCGGCTGTCCCGGAAACCCTTGACGGGCAGTCTCCGCCGAAAAAGCGGCGGTACAGGATTGTTATCCACAGTTCGCCATTCCTCCGATGCATCCAGACGTCCATTGCCATCAGCTCCGGAATAGCGTCAGACTCCCTCCCGCTCGAATCTCCCCGAACCTTTGAACCACTGCCACCATTGCGTGTGCGCCCCTCAAATCAAAATGGCCCGTCAGATGCCGGTGGTAGCGGCGACTCGACACCGAAGCATGCCGCGCCGAGGCTTCACAAGTCCGTCATGCGGCTGGACGCTTTTCTTGGCGAGTGGCTGTCGCCAGGATACTTTGAGTTGATCACGCCGCCACCAAGCTCGGTCATGATGGTAGCCAGTGCCAAGGCCGAGCTCCTGCGGAGAGAAGACTATTCGAGTTTCTCCCTCCCGGCGAACCATCACCCTACGCACGCCTATTCTCATTCAACAGGCCAGCTATGGGGCGCGTCACGCTCCAACACTTGGTCCTCGCGCCCGTCCGACGGAGACGAGCTTCCGAAATCCGGGTCCCAAGCCATTCCGCCTGTTGGGCTGTTCAACAGCGGCACCGACGGTCGCCCCTTGAGCAGCAACGGCAGCCTCCAGAGCCCACGCTGGAGAACAGCAACCAACGCCAGCCTGAACCCCCCCGGCCTTGTTGGCTATGTTGCCCCCGTGCCCCATTTTGCTCTGTCCTCAAGAGCTCCAACACCAACAGGCTACGTTGCCCATGCCCGCGACGCCTGCGTCGACCTGGACTACCAGTGGGACTCGATGCGAGCTCCATACGACTGGGGTGACGGCGGCGAGTTCGGCGAAGAGTGGACATCCATGCACCGTCGTTTCCGCAAAGGACTGCAAAAGCTAGTTGACTGGTACACGACGAGCGACGCTCCGGCTGAGATGGTCACCAAGACGATTCATTTCAAAACTCGCCCCACGCAGAAGACCAACGTCAACGGCGCCATCGTCGATGACGCAGAGTACGCCATTGATGACGATGACGATGATGCAGAATCGGATGCCGGCGATGGCAGCTGCATCGAAGAGTCAGTGGTCGTTCTCGTGTCGCACGGAGCCGGCTGCAATGCCCTCATTGGAGCCATTACGCAGCAACCCGTCTTGATGGATGTGGGTTTGGCTTCGCTGTCTGTAGCCGCAAGGAAGCCTGGCAAGGAGGACGCGCCAGGCTCGTCTGACGACGAAGACCAGAATGGCGACTCGCACGCATCAAGATGGGCAGGCACGGTCCATAGCGGCCACCCCGGCGGTGTCATCCCGCTCAACCAGTACTACGAGATGAAGCTGCTTGCCAGTTCGGACCATCTTCGGTCTGTCCCGACCACGCCGACGTCTGCGCGCCCCAGCAGCATGGCCACCGTGATGGGTGGAACGCGCGGCCGCCATTCCAACTCCCTATCAGGCGCCCTAGGTACCTTTGGCTATTCCGAAAGCGGTGTCGTGGGCCAGAGAAGCTCCTCGGCTGGGTCGTTTCACGGGAACAGCGACCTGCCGCTGAGACGCCCGTCCGGTGCATCATCGCGGCCAGCGTTTGCCAGCAGAACCACCGGCGGCAGCATTGCTAGCTCAAGCGACGCAAGTGCCAGAGGCACGACTAGTGGTATCACGATTGGCAGCGGCGTCACTTCTTTTTCACCGCCGTCGATTTCCACCAGTCGCCTAGGCCACTCGCGCTCCGCATCGATTGGACTGTGGTCGCCCGCTAGCACCAAAGACTCTGCGGAAGACGATATCACTCTGAACAACGACGATGACGAGGACGACGACATGGAGATTCTTCTCAGCTTTGGCCCAGAAAGCCCTGCGCCGACAAAGAAAAAGGCGGCGTCGGATCGTGAGAACAAACTTCCAGGCACTTCGGGTCGTCCGTATCCATCCGCGCTATCCATATCCCACTCTGCCAATGGAGGTGGAAATGATGGCACGGCAGACGTGGATCGCGCCTTGGATGCGACCGTGGCGAGAGAACTTCCGCGGTTGGATTTAGGCAGCTCGAGTGTGAACGGAAGCAACGACATTGACAAGAGCAATAGCGACAGCATCACCGTCACATCCACCACCAACGCCAGTGCTGCCGGTACTGCCGGTGCTGCCGGTCCCGCCAGTCCTAGTCTGTGGATTCATCCCCGCGTGGCGACGCTGAGCGGGGACGAGCCCACGCGTGAGCAGGCCGGCTCGAAGCGGCGATGGACCGTCAACGAGCCGCCGGTGTGAGAGAATATATGTGTGTGTGTTTTTTTTTCTTGTTTTTCTTTATTGTTTGGTAGCGTATATGGGAAATGGGAAATGGGAAAACCAGAAAAGGTTCAGCACTCACAGAATACCGGCGTCTTTTTGTTTTCTTTTTCTTCTTCTTATCAAATTTTATTATACACATTGTAATGAGACAAAAGGGAAAGCGGTCAGGGTTTTAGGTTTTTGCTCTTTTTGATAAAAGGAGACAGAAAGCAAAAAGCAATCAATGAGATGGAAGATTTCTTCTACCTCGTCCATATACAATACAAGATTGAAACATAATGAAACAAAAGGGCTCAAACCAGATGCTGGAAACCTCTTACCTCTCGACAGGTCAGTGAAATGTGCCGAGGAGATGAAACCAAAACTAGACGCAATTGCCGTTCTTCCTCTTGTGAGTGAGAAAGCCCTCGGACGGGCCTAAAATTGCTGTGAAAGAAGTGCGCGCAATTGCGCTCTTCGCTACCACACGGCACGGTAAATCGTATGAGCTCTAATGCTGCACATTTGCCCGACGGCGGCGTGTGGGCGTATCTGTCGATTGGGCCCTCGTGGTTGAACCGTGCACGTAGAAGAGCTTCGGGCGGGCCTAATATTGCTGTGAAATGAAAAGCCCGATGTTAATAGGGCACGATGAACCGTGTGGTGGTGCCTCCAAATCTGCGCATTTGACCAGAAGGCGGCGTGCGGGCGTCTCGATTGGCCCCCTGGCGGTCAAACCGTACTCGTAGAAAAGGCCTCGGACGGGCCCAAAATTCCTGTGAGAAACTCAACATTCCCAGCAGGAAAGCAACCGTTGCAGTGCGAACCTGAGCTTCTGACGATTAGGTGAGACTTTTTGGACCTATCTTGCCTCGTGCGGACTTTTCTATGCGCTGTATTCCGTCGTAATGACGGAGCCGTGCATCGGAGCGTGAACGCGAAACACAATACCATTGCGTGTTGCAAGAGACTACTCCGTTCGCAGAAAACCGAGTGGATGGTTGTTCGTATTTTGCAGTGCTTTCCAGTGCTGCTTTCTGCGCAGAAAAGACAAAGGTCACAAGGGTTGAAAAAATTGATTAGAAAGGCGGTAAGATCAACAGGTCTTGCGTTGCCGGTATGGATCGAGAACACAATATATGATGAAAATACATAGGAACAGTTATGACAACAAATATGATGTAAGACGAAATCGGGTGTGCTGAATTGAACAACAGCAATTGCACCTAGTTACGGGAAGCTCTTAGTATGAGACGTCTTCTCACTGATGCACATAGACACTGGTAAACAAGAGAACTTCTCAGGTATAAGTAAAAGTAATATATAAATTGAAGAATAAAAAAAAGTGGTATAAAAAGAGGTCAAAAAACCAATGCCAATGAGTGACTTGAAAGATAGAAAAAAGAACATAAAAAAAAGGAAATGAAGCATAAAATGATACACACAAGAAGAAGATGACAAAAGACCTCTCTCGTCCAAACCAATTCGCTTCACGTTTGCCCCGTCACAAAATTCTTCGTATGTAAAAGAAAAAGCCAAGCCAAAATGAAACCAAAAAAGGTACGAAACTACCCGTATTGGGCCGGTTTCTTGCTTCGCCATGAAAACTAAAGAAACGCCGTATTTTTTGTTCCGAGAACCCGCACCAAAGCCAAAGAAAGTGGAAGCCCACGCAGATTACATTATGCCCGAACCCCACTCTCTAGTAGGCTTGTCCGGGAACGGGTTTCCGGCCGATGGAGTTGGTCGGGCGCATCGGCTGCTTCGCCGGCTGGCTCATCTGCTGGTTCATCTGCTGGTTCATCTGCGTCGGCCCCGGCGGCGTGACGCGCCGCCCGCCCATCCCGCTTGGGCTCTGTGGCCGGCCGTCACTGGCAAGCTCTGCGGGCGCCTGGCGGGGAGTAGGCCCGGCAAGCTCTGCCGGCGGCTGGGGCCGGCTAATGCTGGCAAGCTCGACAGGCGGCTGGGAGCGGCCGCCGCCGGCAAGCTCGGCGGGCGACTGTGGCCGGCCAACGCCGCCGGGCGCTGGGCTCATGGAGCGGCCACCTGCACCCGGAGGCCCCCTGTAGGGTGACTGCGAACGGTTCATCATGGACTGCGGCGGGCCGCCTTGCGGCGTGTTCGGGCGATTGGCGGGCGACTGCGGGCGACGGCCCTGGCCTGGGCCCATGTTGCCCATGTTGCTCATAGGACCGCCCATAGGACCGCCCATTGGGCCCATCCGCCTATTGGGGCCGCCCTGGGGCGTTATGGGGCGATTCTGTCCGTTGGGGTTGATGGGCGGGCCGGGGCGAGCACCTCCTGGCGGGGGACGGGGCTTCACGGGGCGCGTTGACAAGCACGTGCGCGGGACGACACCCTGCCGCGAGCGGTCGAGACGAATGCAGAGCGCCCATCCGTCGTCGTACTCGTGCAGGAGGCGAACAAGCTGGCCGGCGCGTAGCTCGAGCTCGTCTTCCAGCGTGGGCTTGAAGTCGAGCTGAACGCGGTGGACTGTCGAGACGGCGGGGCCGCCAGCAGCGGCAATGGCTGCGTCACCGGTGGTAGGACCCATGGGCTGTCCGGGAGCGAGCGAGTTCATGCTGTATTCGGTTCCGGCCGGGCTAGGTGGAACAGGTCCGAGGTTGCCGTTGCGCGGCGCTTGCAGGGTGAGATCCAGTGCGTTAGGTCCGTCCTTGCGTATGGATGCCTTGCGAGTTAGGGGTCCGGCGGCAGCGCCAGCGGCGGCGCCAACAGCAGCAGCCCCAGCTACACCGCCGGGGAAGATGGGAGAGACGGGAGAGACGCCGTTGGCATCGGTGCTACCAGGGCTGGGAGAGCGGTTGCCGGGGAAGCCGTGCTGGGAGGGCGAGAAGGGCGAGTTCAAGCGCTGCGCGTCGTCGCCAAAGGGATTGTTGCCGGCCCCGGGCAGGGGGCGTTCCCAGGCACTGGCACCTTGCGGGCGGTTGGCCATTGGCGACGTGTTCTGCATAGCAATGGCAGTGCCGCGGCTCTGGCGGCGGTCTGGGTAGCTGTTGTCATAGTGGGAACCGGCGCCGGCGCCGGCCGCAGCAGCGGCACCGCCGCCACCGAAGGTAGGCAAGAACTGGGTCACGGGACGCAGGCTCAACCGCGGAGTGGGCTTGTTGACGTTTGACCTGCCGCCGATCGCATTGCTGTCGGCAAAGGGGCCGTTCATCTTCTCGTCGTCTGCGATGCGCTGGCGCTCGGCTTGCTTCTGGCGTTTGCGGAATAAGACGAACACGATCATGAACACAAAGAAGATGCCCGCCAGCACGCCGATGGCAATGCCGGCCTTGGCGGCCGTGCTGGTGGTACCAGTAGTGGTCGACTCGGTAGTTGCTGATGCGGACGCGGCAGCAGCAGTGGCGGATACGCTTGTCTGGGTGGTCGAGCTCTTCGTGTCTACGGCCAGGATGGTGTCGGTGGCCCCTGCGGTTGTCGCTGTGATGGACGTGGTCAGTTTTGTGGAAGTGTCTTTGTCGAGGGAGTCGGTGGTCTTGGATGTCGTCTTGGCCGTCGTCTTGGCCGTCGTCTTGCTGCTTGTCGTGGTCGTGGCTTTGTCTGATGTCGTCGACGTGGTCGATGTCGTTTTGGCAGTCGTTTTTGCGGTTGTCTTTGTTGTTAATGGCCCCGTGTAGGTGCTCGGGGCATCCGTGGTGTACACGGTCTTGACGGTAGTCTTCTTGTCGGCTTTTGAGGTTGTGGTTGGCGTTGAGCTTGAAGTTGTCTTGTCCTTGCCGTCGAAGGCGTTTCCAACGGCACTGGTAATCGTGTCCCAGAGATCCCTACGGAGCTCCCCGTGCGGGTGCGCCGCGCCGGGCTGAACCTGAACCATCGCGGCGTATATTGGGGTCAAACCTTACAGAATTACAAGCAGATGTGATGAGAACAGAGATAAGATATCCAAAGAACAAAAAATCTTGAAAAAGAGTGTAGCCAAGTAGGCAAAAGCAACAGAAAGAGAAGCTGAGAAACAGTTGTCGAGAAGGAGAAATGATGTTCGTGGTGCTGATCGAGTCGAAGAAGCGAAGCTCGACGTGAGGACGCCCCAGAGATGGCGTATCGCAAAGAGATAAAAAGAGACGATGAGATGTTGGAGACTACTGCGGCGCAGACTGGAATGGAATGTGCGCGGCAGAGGCTGGGACGAGATCGAGCCTAAAAAGGCCTATGACGGCGAAGGCGCTGGTGAGTTGACTGGTATGGAATGCTAGACGGTCGAGGTCTGAGACACTCCCGTTGCTTGCGGTGGCCCGGAAGATTGATCGTGACGAGAATTCCGTGCTGGAGACGTCGAAATTCGTAAAGAAAGAGAGTTGCTCGAGTTGGACGGAGCTGGAAAGAGAGCGTTCAAAGGAAAGACGGTTGAAAAAAAAAAAGAGAAAAAAGAGTGACAAAGAGGAGCCGGTCGACGTCTCGCGCTCCCTGCAGGATCACCAGGAAAGGAATGAAGATGCAACAGCAAAACACCTGCAAGAAGCAAAAAGAGCGTGCAGACGAGAGAAAAGAAGGAGAGAAGTTGAGGGAACGGGAAACGGGAAACGGAAACGGATGCGTGGTGGAGAAGAGGATTCTGCGCGCGAGAGGGGGTTGCGTTGCCAAGCGGAGGGAGGCTGGCTGGGGCAGCTGGGAAGCGGCAACCTGGGAACCTGGGAACCTGGGAACGGGAAAAGATAGATACGACGTATCCGTATTACTCGTACGGCTGCCCGCTCTGTCGAGTTCGTCCCAGCCAGCACAGCCAGCAGCACAACCTGGTACAACCCTTGCTTCTTCGCCAGGGGTTTCCCTCGTCGCCGCCATCTTGGCGTTATTGCTGTGGCCGAGAAGAGCAGCTGTGCACGCAGCCTCAGGTGACGAGGGCACGGCGGGCTCGTATTGGCCGGGCCGACAGGGAGTCTCGAGAAAAGGAAGCCTCCCTACCGAGTCCTGGTGGCGTGTTTGACTGGCCCTGTTTCTCCGCGTCCACCACTGACTCTCGTTTCCCGGCTCTCTGTTTCTCGCTCGACGCCTCTCCTCCAGGCTGCGCTGTGTGGACGGGCGGTGCGGATGGGAAAAGTGGAGAGGATGGCGACCCTGCATGCAGATCGCGGGCCTCCGTCCAGGCACAATTCTAACATCATTGGCTCGTGCCCCTGGGTTGGTGTGCCACAGACGTGAGGTGGGCGTCCTGTCGGCCCCATCGAATGGGCGTCGACCTGCGCCAGCCCCAATTAGCGAAATGAAACGAAGCAGGGGGGGCTGGCCGCACCAGACGGACCTTTCCACAAACCGCAAAGCGTGCTCGTCTTGGAGAAAATAAGACAGGACGAAGTCGTCTTTCCGCGTCATTTCTTTTTTTGGGGTCTTCTCGCTGGTCCCGCGGCAGCGCCTCTTCTCCCCCCTTTTCGGATGGAGAGGGAAGGTAAAGATCACTCGCACTTCTCGAAAGCTTCCTGAAGCGGTTGGGACGGCTTCCTGCGGCCGTCTGTCCTACGTCGTAGCACACCGTAATACGACGTGCGGATAAAAGGGGGATGCCTCTCTGGCGCGTCGTTGGGGTCCGTCGAGATGCAGCGAAAACTCCACAGCATCGTGTCTGCGCCCCGATGATGGCACCCTAAAGTGCCTGTTTATCCCGCTGGCATCCTCTTTTTGCTCCGCAGGCCGTGGAGTCTGCTTGCGTGCGAGTCCTCAGAGCGTCGCATTCTCTGCGTGATTGTCGAGGGATGGGGCGTGTCGATCACGTTTAGTGGGAGAGACAAAAGGGCGAAGGAAGTGAGAGCAAGGGGAGCTAAGAGGAACAAGGGGAGGGAAAATTGAGAGGAACGGGAAAATGATTGGCAGCCGCCGAGAGCGCACAAAACAGCACTGTCGCACTTTCCTAAACCGACACATCAACTGTCGTTGACTTCCCGATCGCCACAACAATACTACGTAATTACTCTGTGTTCGTCACGGGCAGGAGCGAACCAAAGGCGTAGACAAACCCGTCTTCTTTTTGTTAATTGCATACTGGGGTCCAGTCCTCCACGACATACGGAATAGCGAGCAGTCGGCGAGCTTCTTCTGCTGTCGCTGCTTTTCTAGCTGTCTCGAATAAAAGTTTCTTGTTTCGTTTCGCAGGTCTCCAGTGAAAGCCGACAACCCAATAAACTTTTAACGTGCTGGCGTCTATACCCGTCGCGTCAACAATAAGACGAACAAGATCGACCCGCCCGCGTTGTTTCGAAACTGAGGATCCGTCGAGCACAGAGGACGGGCCACTGGAAACAGGGCTTTTTTTCTTTCTCTCTCCCTGCCGTTTCTTGTCTTTGTTCAACTCGAACATTATGTCTCTCTTTTCACGTTTTCCCGCCCTGTCACCTAGCCCTGTCCTGTCGAAAACCGGTTTTTTTTCTTCTTCTTGTCTATTTCACTTTGAAACGCTGGCGGATGGGGTCACCCCCATGCACAAAATATGTCAAAAATTACCAAACGAGAGATGATCGCCGTTTTATTGTAGTTGTAGGATATCACAAGGTACATGTGAGAAGAGTGCAATAGCACCACAGCTCGATGTACCTCTTTGTGTGCTCCGTGGCAGCGGCGCAAAAGGGCGCATCGAATCTGCCGTCGCGTTTTCCCTTGTCCATTGTCTTCACGTTGGGCAACTGGCGGTCAGGGACAGAACCAGTAACAAAGAGAACCACGTCGTAGGGTGACACAGAGAACGACGAAGGTCGACCCTGTTTGCAAGCCGCCTGCAAGCCGTCTGCAAGCCGTCTACGAGCCGCCTGCAGCCCGTCGGCGGCCAGCTGCAGGGGCTGTTCCTGACACCTGGAGTTCTTGGTTTTCCTCCTGGCCGCTTTTTCAGGCCTCTTGTCCACTGTCTCTATTTTCTGCTTTACAGTGTGGCGTCCCGCTGAAGGCCGCCGTTTGTGGCCGCGGCGAAACGGCAGTTTCGCCGGCCGCAGAAAGGGCCCGTCCCTCCTCTTGACTGGGCTTCGTACGAAGTAAACGGGGCCCCAACGCCTTCAACGCCTCCAACGCCACCAGACTGCTAATTCTGCCTTGCATTTCGTTTCGAGCATGGGTTCTGGCAGCGGTTTTTGATACGGCTTCACAAGACAAGGGCATTCGAGGCATTTGTTTTTATTGCTCCCAAAAAAGGCAAACATGGGCGGCGTCGTCCAAATTGCCTCTTCTTGGATCCTGAAACATGCCCCTGTGGGCAGCGACCAGGTTCTTTTTGGACAAGGCCGCCCAGCAAATTACACGTATTCTTGGCTAGAGAATACTTTCGACGTATGTCACGCTCGCGGCCCTAATAAAAAAAATGTACACTTTCAGCTACCAGACGGGTATTATATACATATGACTGCTGCAATTTTATTCTCCTTAGTCTCTTTTGCTCACCCCATGTCTTCTTCACCTCAAGATGACGGGGGAGGCTGCTGGTGCTGGCCCCAGCCGGGCTGGTGCTGGCCCTGTCCTTGGGCGCCACCGCCCTGGAAGAGATATTGGAACGTCGCCGCGTTGAAAGCAGAGTTGGCTGCTGGCTGCTGCGCCTGCTGCGGCTGTTGTGGCTGTTGCTGCTGCTGCTGTGGCTGTTGATATTGGTACTGGAACTGTGGTTGTTGTGGGTGTTGTGGCTGCGCCGGCACACCGGGCCATGCCGGCGCGGGAGGGCGTTGCTGCTGCTGCTGCTGCTGCTGCTGCTGCTGCTGAAGGAATTGCTGGATCTGGATGTTGTTCAAGAGAGCCGCTGCCGCTGCCATACCGGCAGCAGGTGAAGGCACGCCTTGCGGCTGGCCATAGGCCGCGCCTCCAGACTGGGGAGGCGGTGGGGGAGGCGGCGGAGGGAACGGAAGACCTGCGAACGGCCATGGTGCGGCTGGTGCTGGCTGTTGCTGCTGCTGCCGTGGCTGCTGAGGTGAAGAGTAGGATGGTGGGATTGCGCTGTGCTGCTGGTGCTGGTATTGTTGCTGCTGTTGCTGCTGCTGTTGCGGTGGTGGCGGGGCCGCGGGGGAGAAGTTGAACTGGCTTTGCTGCCCGCCTGCGGCGTAGTTGTTCCTGTTCCCGCCGTTCCAGCCATGGGGGCCACCGCGGCCTCCACCGCTGCCGCTGCCGCCGCCGCCGCCGCGACCGCGATATCCTCCTCCCCGATTGCCCCTTCCACCGCCACCGGCGCCGCCTCTGTTGGGCCGCGCCTGTCCTCGAAAAGAGCCGGCATTGCTCCCGCCCGCTCCAACTCCCCCGCCGTCCCCTGTACTTATCGGTGGCGGAGGAATCTGCGGTAGCCCTTGGCCAAAGTTGGCCGGTCTCGTGAGCGGCTTGTACGGCCCGTCGTCGCCGTCGTCATCGTATTGCAGGCCGCCGCTGCCGCCGACCTCGTTGCGTAATGGGTGGGCCCCGCGGTTGCTGTTGTTCTGCGCCCGTTTGCCGCCGCCGCCCTGGGGTCCGCCGGCTCCCGCCGCGCCGCCGCCTCCGCGCCTCCGCGCCTTCAGCTCCCGCTTGTAGGCCGCCTCCTTCTCGTCGTCCGAGAACTCCGCCTCCTCCGCGCCCACCTCCTCGTCGTGCAGGTTGCTGGCGTCGGACCCCTTTAGGTTTCGTAGCTCGTCTGTAAAGACAAAGAATGCGTGCTTGGTCGGGTAGTACAGGTCCTGTCCGGCCGCAAGGCCGTCCGTGGCCAGGTCGTCGGCCTGGGCAAAGCGGAGCACGTACATGGGGCGCCGGACGTTGCCGATGACGTCGGCCACCACGCCCACCACGGTACGGTCGGCCTTGCACAGCACGGAGCCCGCGTCCAGCACGCGGTACGCGCCGTCCGTGTTGCCCTGGATCACGGCCGAGTTCTCGACCACGTGCAGGATGGGGCCCAGCAGGACGACCTCGTCGTCGGCGCCGATCTGCACGGCGGGCTTGGGCGGCGCCGCCTCGGGCACCTCGTTTTTGCTGCGCACGTCGGCGCCGCCGCCGCCGCCCCGGTTGTTGCCGTCTTCGTCGTCGTCGTCCGAGTCCTGCATCGCCGACTCCATCAGCATGCGCACCGTCTCCTGCACGCCGAGCATCTCGGTGTCGGAGCCGGCGTCGTCGTCAGAGTCGGAGTCTGTGCTGTCCGAATCGGACGACGAGGATTCGTACGGCGACGAGTCCGCCTCCCACTCCGCGCCCTCGCCCTCGCCCTCTGCAGGGCCCTCCGCGGCTTGGGCCCCTTCTAGATCTTGTGTGCCAACCCCTGTTTCGTCGGGCCGCGGTTCGGCCTGCGGCTTCTCGGTGCTGGCAAGAGTGTCGCTGTGGGCTTCGCCCGCCGCGTCGTCGACGTCCATAGTGCCGTTCAGCGCCGCTTCGAGGGCATCGGTGATGTGGGCTGGAGCGGCGGATGCCGCGTGCTCGGCCGCAGGCTCGTGCGAGTCAGCCATCTCCACGTTCTCGGCCGTCGCCGCCGCCACCTCCTCTACAGGGACATCTGCCTCTTTCGGCGCATCGCCGCCGCTGTGGTCGACGCTCATGACGTCATCCCCGGTCGTCGTCGCAGGAGCGGGCGCCGCAGTAGACTGCTCTGTGTGCACAGTGTCTTGCTGTGTGTCGTCCCGGGCCACTTCCAGCGAAGTGGTTGTCGGCAAACCCGCGTCGGCGTGCGTTGTCTCCGCGTCTGTCTCCCCTGTCCCTGTGGGCGTCTCATCAGCGCCAGAAATGGGCACCTCTGCCGGTGCAGCGCTCTCAGGCAGAGAGCCGCTTGGCTTTTCGGAGCCAGGTGTGGCAGGCGTCGAAGTCGGTTCCTCCATGATTGCCGTTGCAAAGAAGAGAATAGACAGAGGAGAAAATTACTGAGGAAAATTCTACTCCTTGTTCTGGGCTGCCTTGCAAGGAAGGAGCAAAGGCAGCGACGGGCAAAAAAAAAAGTCAAAACCGCCCGATAAGAACTTTTTTCTGCCGTCCAAATTCCTTATCGGCCGGAGAAACGTGCGCCGCCCTTCCGGGCCAAGCTTACTGCAGGGCGGGTGGTGTGCCACAGTGCCAATGTAAAGCTAACGACCTTTCCTAGAATGGACTAGCGTATCCATTGTGGCCATGTGTGGCATGCTGGCCTGCAGCTCGAGGAAGGCGCTATGATCTCAACAACAGGCAAGCTGTTGAACCGGCGGCGCTGGCCGTTTCTGGCCGTTTTTGCCTTGTGATTTTCGCATTTGTTGGGCAGCCCACGACGTCTCTCCTCGACCCTCTCGCCTCCCACAACCCCACGAGCAACTAGACACGAGCACCCTCGACCGCACCCTCGATTCTGCTGTTTGTGTCAAGACCGTCCCCGGAGGGCAATGGCACAATGGCGCCCGCAACAGAAACCCCCGACAAGAGCGAGTTTGTGCATCCGGCTGCCACGCACGCAAAGAAGAAGTGAGTCTTGTTTCTTGTTTTGTTGGCGATGCTGGCCCCTTTCGCCGGCTCTGCCGTGGGCGCGCTTCTCGCCTGTCTGCCTGTCGGCCTGCTGACCCTCTGACCCCCCCCCAGGACCGGCCGCAACAGCATAGAGCCCATCACGGCCTTCTACCTCTTCTTCGCCGCCAACATCTTCTCGGCCGTCTTCGCGCCCATCCAGGACTGCGACGAGTCCTACAACTACTGGGAGCCCGCCCACTACCTCACCCACGGCTACGGCCGCCAGACCTGGGAGTACTCGCCCGACTATGCCATCCGCAGCTGGCTCTACATCGGCCTGCACGCCGCCGTGGCCGGCCTCCGCCGCATCCTGCCGCAGGCATCCAAGGTGAGGAGGAGGAGGAGCACGAGGAGAATACGGAGGAGGACGGGGGGGAAGAAGCGCAAGCGAGAGCACTAGTGAGAGGCCAAGAATACATACGCTAACTTTCCAGGTCGGTGAGTTCTACTTCGTCCGCTACGTCCTCGCCGCAGCCTGCGCCCTCTGCCAGACCCTGCTCTTCCAGGTCGTCAGCGGCACCATCAACCCCCGCATCGGCTTCTTCTTCGTCGTTGCGCTGTGCACCAGCCCCGGCAACTTCCACGCCAGCACTGCCTTCCTCCCGTCCAGCTTCGCCATGTATGCCGTGATGCTGGGCGCCGCCGCCTTCATGAACTGGCGCGGCGGGCTCAAGACCCTGCGGGGCATGTTCTGGTTCGCCGTGGCCGGCATCCTGGGCTGGCCCTTCGCCTCGGCCCTGTGCGCGCCCTTTCTCGTCGAGGAGGCCATCCTGGCCCTCAGCGGCGGGTCCGAGGGCATCTTCGAGGGCTTCATCCGCGTTGCGCGCGGCGTCGTGGCAGCGCTTCTACTGGTGGTATGCTGTCCTCCCATATTCCCATATTCTGCGTCTGCGCCTCCCCTTTCTGTATGTTCTCTCTTCTGATCGCGTCTCCTCCAGGTCGTGGACGCCGCCGTCAACACCTTCTTCTACAAGAAGATCGAAGTGGTCGCGTGGAACATTGTCAAGTACAACGTCTTCTCCTCCAGCGGCGGCCCCAACCTGTACGGCACCGAGCCCTGGACCTTCTACTTTAAGAATCTGGCCCTGAACTTCAACGTCTGGTTCGTCCTGGCGCTGCTCTCCCTGCCGCTGTTCCTCTTGCAGAAAATCGTCGGGGCCTCCAGGAAAGGGATGCTGTCGTCGGGCATGCGCGCCGTGGTCTTCCTGACGCCCTTCTACATGTGGCTCGCCATCTTCACGCTGCAACCGCACAAGGAAGAACGCTTCATGTACCCGGCCTACCCGTTTCTCGCCCTCAACGCCGCCATCGCCCTCCACATCGTGCTCGAGGGCATCGGCCACTCTGCGCCGGGCAGCCTGGCGGGCATGATTCCGGGCAAGGTGAAGCTGGCCGCGGTGCTCGGCGTGTTTGCCGCCAGCTTCGGCATCAGCGCCCTCCGCATCTACGGCGTGGCCACGGGCTACGCGGCACCGCTCAACATCTACAAGCCGCTGGGCGGCCACGTCGTGCACCACGACGTCCCCGCGGGCCTGGACGAGGGCAGCATCGTGGGCGGGCCCGGCGACTTTGTGTGCCTGGGCAAGGAGTGGTACCGGTTCCCGAACTCGTTCTTTCTGCCGCGCGGCATGCACGCCAAGTTCGTCCGGTCCGAGTTCCGCGGCCTGCTGCCCGGCGAGTTCTCCGAGGCGCGGACCGGCTTCGGCCTCTGGAGCGGCACCTGGCTGCCGACCACGGGGATGAACGACCGCAACGAGGAGGACCCCGGCAAGTACGTGGACATCAGCGCGTGCGCCTTCTTGGTGGACACGCAGTATCCGGAGAACGCCAGGCAGGGCCGGGCTCTGCCGCCCCGCGAGCCCGACTACGTGGCCGACGCGGAGAACTGGGAGGTGGTGACGTGCGAGCCGTTCCTGGACGCGGGCAACACCGGGTTCCTGGCGCGCGCGCTGTGGGTCCCGAGCCTGGATTTCCTGCCCGAGCGGTTCCAGCGGAAATGGGCGCGGCACTGCCTCTTGCAGCGGCGCAAGAAGTAAGCAGCGTGCAGGAGGGAGGGGTGCGGGCTGTTCTAGGTCGATATAATTTATGCCTACTTCCCCCTGGGTCCAGGGGTGACGTAGGACGTCTCGGCAATTGACTTGACGCGGGACTTTTATTTTTATTGTTAGTGTGTTGGCGCTCGTGGGCTATGAATAGTACTCGAGCCGGGAACAGAAGAAAGTATAGGAGATACACCAAACGACGAATGCGTGCCCGCGTCGTCAGCCATCGGACAGCCCACGACGGGCACGGCCTGTGTGAGGAGCCGTGCGTCTTTTGTCTGCTCCCACACGGGACATTTCCCCCAATTGTCCGTCCCGTCTAGGGGATCCTCACGACTGTTCGGGTATTTGGGTGTTTGGGTGAAGTAAGTATTTTTGTTTTGTTTCGACCGTTCGGA
Organism: Sporothrix brunneoviolacea; assembly: GCA_021396205.1. Lineage (NCBI taxonomy): Eukaryota > Fungi > Ascomycota > Sordariomycetes > Ophiostomatales > Ophiostomataceae > Sporothrix > Sporothrix brunneoviolacea. Next base: position 104,568 of record WNYD01000104.1, read on the forward strand.
CGAAGTCGAGGGTCATGCAGCGAGCGAACGAACAAAGGGGTTCACCTATAGATATTTCCCGGGAATGGCTTGCTTTTCTTATTCACGCGATGACAATGAATTGTAAAAAACAAGTTGAAATAACAAAAGGTCCGCGGGCATTCAAGACCACCAAACGCGGCACATGCTGCAAACATGAAATCTTGATCACACCGCACATGAGCGTGCCATCCAGCGCAACGATATCCGAGAACAGTCTGACAAGCAACGCCCCCCCTGTTCATCGGTTTTACAAGGGCTCGTGCGCTTAGCCAAGGGGCATCGCCGTACGGCAAAGGCAGCGCAGTGCCAACCACGGTGCTTCCAAGGAGAAGCTACCGGGGTTTTTTTTTGGAGTTTTACTTTGTAGTGGCATCATAAATTCGGATCCCGTGAAAGGGATTTTTAATTATATGTTGACATGATTACTTCTCCGTTTAGTCTTGCAAAAAAGAAATTATTCAAGGCAGGTTTTTGGCATTGTTTTGTTAGATCCCCCCTTTTTTTGGGCCCGCGAAATATTAAACACCAAAAGAAACAGAAGAGAAACATCGACATTACAAACGGTTAAGAAACAGTTTAAAAAAAATGAGCAACAAAGAGAAATGGTGTTAATAAATAAAAAGGCGCCATCAACTGTACAAATTCATAATTTTGTCCAACCTTGTCCTGTCTTTCCTCTTTTCCTCATGCCTTTTTCTCCGCCACTGTCACGATCGTCGTCCACGATGCCGTCGGCGTGGCCCAGGCAGGCGGCGCGTTGTCGTCTGCGGCTGCAGCGGCGGCGGCGGCGCCGTGGTTTGCGTTGTTGTTGTCGCTGCTGGCCGTCGCCCGGGCCGCCACGTCGGTGCGCACGCCCGTGGCCGCCCGCTTGTTGTTGGTCACGGGCGGGTCGCGGATGATCGTGTAGGTGGTGCCGGCAATGACGGTCAAGCTGGGGCCGTTGCTGTTGTTGTTGTTGCTGTTGTCGTCGCCGCCGCCACCGCCGCCATTGTTGCCGCTCCCGCCGCCGCCACCACCACCGCCGTTGCTGCCACCCCCGGGGGTCTGCGTCGACCGGTGCGTGGCCAGAATGGTTGTGCTCGGCAGCAGGTACGTGTAGGACGTGGTCACTATGGTGGGGCCCTGGCCGCCGCCGCCGCCGCCGCCGCCGCCGATGGTGATGATGGTCTGGGCGGTGTTGGTCTGCAGCGGGGAGTCCGGGATGCCGCCGTCCAGCGGGTCGTCGGCGCTGCCCGGGAGGCACTGAGAATACCAGGGGCTGAATGGTTAGCGGAAGGCGTCCACGGCAGAGAAGAGACCCTGCGCTCTCCCCATTTCCTTGACTTACTTTCCGTAGTTGCAGTAGTTGCCCGAGACGCATGCGGTCGGGCCGGCAAAATTAGATCCACCGCCTAGTGCCCGAGAAAGCATCGACACGTCAGCTATTTTTGTGTTTTTTTTTATCTCTCTTTACATTCTAGGCCCTTCTCCTTCCTCGCTCCTCCCTGCTTCCCAAACGCCTGGTGGACATACATTGACTCCAGACGGAGGCGGACTTTTGCGCGGCCACAGCCGTTGCCAGCAGCGCGAGCTGTAAGAGCGTTTGCGGTGCCATTGTTCTCCAGGTGTAAAAGTCCCAGAAAAATAAAAAAAAAGGAGTTTCGTGCTCGACGGTATACCAGAAGATCCTGCGATTCGTATGCGCTTTCTGAATGACCAAGGTGGTGGGAAGCGTGATGGGAAGAAATGGTTTATTCAAATGAGTAGACGTCAGGGGGAGCAAGAAGAAAATGGTAAGCCCTTCCAAGGCAAAATTTGAAGAGCAAGAACAAAATCAAACGAGAAAAAATAAGGTAGCTCTTCCCTAAAAGTAGAGAACAACAGGGGATCCGGGAAAGACGAGAGATATATAACGGTATGGGTACGAGAGCTTCTTGTTGACGTATGCACACCTTATCGTCCCGCTCTCTCTTATTCCATTTTGCTTTATGGGAATGGAAGCGAAAAGAGATAAAGTAGACAGAGGTGGTAAAAAAAAAAAGTAGTAAATGAAAACAGGGACAGCGACAAGGGCAAAGAACGGACGAGGGCCGGAACTCATGTAAATGAAAAGCATAAAATAGACAGCGGGAAAGGAAGTCACAAAAAAAAGAAAAGGGACAAAGAGAGAGAGTGTGTGTGTGTTTGTGTGTGTGGGCAGAGACGCAAGAAAACATGGCAGGCCCGTGCCGGGACGTCGCTCAGATTTCCCACGACATGAAATAAAAGGCAAAAACAACAAATCCCAGGGGACCACCCACACCCCTTCTCTCTCGCTCACTGATTAGGCTTCTTTCGCGGTCCCTCTATCTGCTCTTCTTTTTTTTTTGTCTTAGGCTAGGAAATGCCACACTCCGGGTAACCAAACCTGGCTACTTTATTTTGCCATGCATCGGCTAGAAACTCTTATTTGGCTCTTTCGGGTGCTGTCGAGTAGCACACGCTTAGATGATGGCCACCACCATCTGGACACACGCACACACACACACATATATACCTATATATATGTAGATAAATAATTAAAATATATATCTCCTCCGAAGGAGCCAGGAGATAGGCTGATGATGCGGCCAGGGTGTTGCGGGCCCGCCCACCTCTCGCACAAGTGGAAAGCAGACGGGCCTAAAAAGAAACACTTAGAAAGGGGCAGCCAAAAAAGTTTGTTTTGACAGCCGGCCCACCTTCATGAGCGGCCGAGAGCTTCTGCTCGTTTCCAGCTCACTGCTTCGCTGACTACTACCTTGAGATACCATAGATGGAGGAGGCACCAATATGATGTTTTTTGCCTTTTTCGGTACTGGCTATTTTCGTTTCTCGTTTTTATATTTTGTTTCCTCCTTTCGTTCCTTTTTGAAAGATAAAAGTGAAAAGAAAGAGAGAACGGCAAAGAAGGCCATCTCATATTTCCGTTTTATTTTGCATCTGTTTTGATTTGTTTTTGCTAGGCCTGCCGTCGGCTGTCGTCGTCGTCTGTCGTCATAGCCGACGTCGAGCCCGATTTCTGAACAAGGCGGCCGACGCTCATACGTGCATGTACATCTGGTCCCGAGCAGACATGCAATTAGTTTTTTGTCCCATTGTTATTCCTTGCCCTCCGTGACGCTCTTTATTTTCCCTCTCGTTTCCTTCTTTACCTGCCTGCTCCGATGGGGCTTCCCGGCCGGCTGAAGTCGGTCGGTCGGTTGATTGTCCAATATCCGGGCAGATCGCAAAACCGCTCCCTCTTATCCCTCTCTTTGCATCTTATGCCTGTTCGTCCGTACTCCATAATGGCTCACAGGCGTATTAAGACATTGGAAGATTGTAGCAGCAAGTTGGGAAATGGCTCAAGAGGTCCCGGTAGCAGGGCCGGGAAACGTTGAGACGGTGTGAGATAAGGGAGACAATAGAGCATGTAGAGACAAACGACTTGCTGGGAGTAAAGCGGTGATAACGCAAAGAGCCCATGGGACGAAAATAGGTGGAGAGAGACAGACAGACGGAGAGACACATGCCTTGCATATTGCTGCCAGACTGCCAGGCTGTGTGTAGACTTGTTGCAGGAGACCATAGCACAGAGATAGGCGAGAAAAGGGACGGCTTGTGGACGCAACAGTCTCCACGATGATGCAGACTCGCAACCAGTGTTGAGCAAGGGCCACAGATGGTAAGGTAACGCATTTCCATCCTTCCGTTCGTCTGTCTCCTTTCTTTTTTTAAGTTTTATTCCATCGTGGGGGGGGGGGGGGGGGGGGGGGGGGGGGGGGGGGGGGGGGGGGGGGGGGGGGGGGGGGGGGGGG
>WNYD01000105.1:0-107521 GCA_021396205.1 Sporothrix brunneoviolacea
CCTTAAAACGCCGTACATAAAAGCGCCTCCCATAATACGAGCGCGTTCGTCCCCCGCGTCCCGTGAAACCGCCGTCCTTACCCAAGCCACTAGAAAAATACCGCCTCCTCCGTAAAGTATACTATGTCTTAACCCGACACCGTAGTTAACACCGCCCCCGCCTAACCCGCGTCTAACGTTAACATTATCACCGGCGTCACCCTATCCTCCGCCGTACACACGCCCTCTCCGTCTTACTCCTCGTCACACCAGTCGATCGGTAACTTATATCGGTAATAACACGCTAGCTCTAGATACACCACCGCCCGTTTCACGTCCGCCACGGCGTAGTCCGCCACCTTCGTACACCGCCGTCCCGCCTTATACGCCACCCACGCCGCCTTCTACTCTTCGTCGAGCTACTCGTACTACTACCGCACGACATGGCACGCTGCGTAGTCGTCCCCGACCTCCGCCATCCACCACCGTACTAACTGCTCCCGCCGGCCCTCGTCTCGACCGACCTGCGTCCATAGCTGCCGTCCCTCCGTCTCCTCGGCCTCTTCGGCACACTCGTCCTCGCTGACCCTTTGGCTGCTCGCCCGGCTGCTTCTTTCGCTGCTCGCCTCGTTGTTTCTTTCCCCGCCCCTTGTGTGTATGCCTTGGTGAATGGCCTTACCATTTCTTTGGCCGCTCCTTTGGCTCGCCTGGCACCGGTCGCACCACGCCGCCCCGGCTATCCCCGTACACGTCTCGCCCGCCACCCCGTTTATAAACGACCCGAGCACCCCTCGCCGGCACCCCGCCGTCTTGAGAAACGCCTGTATCGCCTCCCGGTTCGCCCGCTCCACCTGGCCCTCCGTCGCCTCCACCCACCCCGGCCGCCCGTCGTGTACCACCACCGATTGCACTGTCTCGCCCGCCCGCCGCCCGCCCCGTCTTGTCTACTGTATAAAGTCCACGAGCTTGTACGGCCGCCCGACGTGTACGACCGCCACGATCCTTGGGATGTCCACCCCCGTGCCGAGCCCACTAGTCGCCGTAATCCACCGCCCCGCCGTGCCTCGTATTTAGTCGTCCCGCACCGCCCGCCGCTCGTCGTCCGTTATGCCGTTGTGGTGCGCGCCGTACCCGATGGCCTCGGCCACCGCGTAGCACTGTTGCCGCGACCGGTAGTACACCACCCCCTTTTGCCCCGCCGTTATACCGGCCTCGAGCTCGTCCACCACCTCGGCCGCCCGCCGTAGCACCGCGCTACGGTCGTCGCCTTCGTCGACCACCTCCACCTAGTAGTGTACGTTGAGCTTCGTCGTCCGGTCCCGCACCACCTCCGCCCCCTTGACGACTATCTTTTGTCGTAGCCACGGCTTGAGCGACGGCGGTAGTGTGGCCGTGAGTAGCATTAACGACCGGTTAAAGCGGTGTAAGTTGCGTAGCTCCGCGAGCCGCGCCCGGTAGCTTACGTCCGTGATCACCGTGTGGCACTCGTTTACGAAAATCCGTTGTAGTAGCCCCGCCGCCACGAGCCCGTCCGCGTACGCGTAAAACGTATCCCTGGCCGTTACGTCCGCGTTGACCACCACTAACCGCGCCGCCCGTGGTACCCGCTCTTACGCCGTTAGCCCGTTTTGGAACGCGATGTAGTCGACGTTTATATCCTGTGTACGTTGGACTAAGTTTTGTATAAGCGCCATGAACGGCACTACCATTACGCTCGTCCCCGTTCGTGAGAGCACCGTTAGTAGTATAAATAAAATGCTCTTGCTTACGCTAGTGGGAAGTATATAGATCGCCGACTGCCTTTGGCCGAGCCCGAAAATCGTCCGTATATATTCTTCTTGCTTTACTGTCCGCCACGTTGCCGCCGCTTTAAACAGCGTCTGTAGCCCGTGCGTGATGTCTTCGTACGCCACTTGCGGGCCGTCGCCGTCGCCACGGTTCGGTGGTGGCTGTGGTTGTTGTTGTCGCCGACGCCCCGTTTACCGTTGTTCGTGTCCCGGTTATCTCTTCCGTTTTACGTTAGCTTAGGCCCGTCGCACCCTCGCCTCCTCCACCCCCGCCTCGTAACCCTTCTCTAGAAACTGGTGTTATAACGCGCTGATCGCCCGGTACGTCTCGATTATCTTTGGCTATAAGTTGCCTAGAAACCCTACGTGCACCCCGTAGTGCTACCGCGCGATTTACGTGCCGTGCGTCGCCTATAAGTCCCACACCACGTTTTAACTACCGTTTAGCAGCACCGCCTCCCCCGTTACTGGGTCGACCTTTAACCCCTCGTCGTCCGAGTCCGCCCCGTCCGCCGCCGCCTCCTGTTACCGGAGCACGATCCCTTTAATTTACCGCCTTATCTCGATCACCACCGGCCGGTACCGTATCACCCTTATCGAGACGCTTACGCCGGCCTAAAACACCCGCCCTAAAATCGCGTTAAGCCGGTTAGTGTCCTACGGCCCGCTCGTACCGTCGCGTTATAAGTATTCTAAGTCTTTATCGGCCGGTAACGGTAGCCCACACTGCTTTTATAATAGCCGCTTAGCCGGTAACAGCTATAAGATGTACGTTAGTAGTATACGCCCCAGCCGCTCCGGTAAGAACCGCGCCACTTTACGCCTAATGTCGCGGATCGCCTTTATCTTATCGTAATCCGTTATTAACATTACTTACCCGCCGTACACGTACACGTTACCTTATAGCTGTCACGTATCGTAGTGCTATATCGTTATCACCTTAAGCCCGCGCCCGGGCTGTCCACCCCACGTATGTACGAGCGCCACCACTTATTACTAGAATTACGATAATTACCGTAACCACCGCCGCACCGCCTTCGCCCGCCACCGCCCGTTACACGCGTTCCATAACTACCCTTATAACACGTTTAACACCTTTTTAAGCCCCGGCTTAAGTTACGCGTTAACCGTTTACGTCGTAAACGACTAGCCCGCCCCGCGCCGTACTATGTTGTCTTAGATCTAGTTTAACGTAATACCGCCGCCGATTCGCGCTTATTACCCGCTTATAAGCCCGTCGATCTATTACTCCGTTTATTAAACTAGCCCGTACAACGTTTATTAGAAGTCTTAGACCCGGATCCCTTTACCGTTATGGTATAACACCCCGCGGTCGGCTAACCACCGTATCGTCGCCTTACCTAACGCTTACTTCCAGTAGCCTTTACCGTACGCCATCTACTCGAGTAGTACGTCCACCACTAAATACGTCCCGTTATACAGTTACTGCGCGTACTCCTCGTTAAACCGTGTTAGCGTTAGATATAATAGCTCGTTTAACGTTAGCGGCTCCTCTTTAAACACCGCTTTAAGAAAAAACGTACGGCTTCACTATAATATCGTCGCGAGTAGCCCGGTGTAGTTAATAGCCTTAGAAAACCTTAACGGTTATAGCCGGATCCCGAGCGCCGCGTAAAAGTATAATAACGGGTTCGTATACACGTTACTACCTACGCGGTCTTAGATACACGTTACGATAAACCGGAAGTAAGCCTGGTTTAACGCTTAAGTGGCCGCGTTATCGCCTCCGTGTAGTGTAGGCGCCGGGCCGAATGTTTAACTTACCCGATCGCCGTCGTTGTCGTTGTCGTCGTCGTCCTCGTTGTCGTACTCCTTTTTACCGTTTTCTTACCCCTCCCTCTTTACCCGCTTTAGCTTATACACTACGTCTTAGAATAAGCTTTATTACTCGTCGGTCCACCGTACCGCCCACTACTCCTCCGCCTCCTTACGCCCTAGCTAGTATGCCCGGTAGCAGAATATAAGAAAGCGTTGGCCCACGAGCTTATACTTGTCTATCGACGTCTTTTACGCCTTCCGTTAGAACGGTACCCCGGCCACCTTACGCGGCTCGATGTTGTTTAATAGTTGCCGCGTGCGCACGGGTACGCTGTCGATACGAAAACAACACCGCTCGACTTCGTGACAGAAGCTCGCGCCTAGCTGCACAATTTACCTCCGCGTCCGTTACGCCGCCTCGTCCTCCTTGTCTTACTATCCGCGCCGCCTAGCCTGCTCGCCCTTAGCCCGGATCCACTGTGTTACTTCGGTAATCGCGCCTAAGTCCCGTTCCGGCTTAAAGTGCCGCACCCAGCCCACGCGCTTAACTTAGCTAGAGTCGCGGTCGATGCTCTCTTCTGCGTCGCCCTTACGTAGCCGCTCCGCGTCCTCCGCCGCCAGCTTTTTCTAGCCTTGTTCGAGTATAACATCGAGTTAAGACGGCGTAAACGGATTTTAGGAGACATGGTTTACGTCGTGGCTGCCTCCCTCTCTTACGATCTAGTACCGCGTAAACCGCCCTCGGCACCACGTTTATAACGTCACCTCCCTTAGCTAGACGTCCTTGCCCGTTAGGTGGTTAGTTAACCGTCGATAGCGGATATAATTATCGTGTGCTCGGGCACGGTACGAATAATCCGGGCACTAATAGCCTTTATATATTAGGAGTTTAAGGATCGCCGGGGAGCCGTTTACCGGTAGCGTAATAGTATCTAGGTCGTTTAAATCCGTATTTCGGTATATAAAGACAATCTCTTAAAGCACGTTACCTTTAAGCTTATGGGTTTTCCGGAAATGGCTTTTAATCTTATCGCCTAGTCGTACAACAATTCGACACGGCCGGCACACTAGAATCCCGTGCGTCTCTTTAATAAAAACAAGCTCGTTTATAATTAAGTAAAATGTAAAAGTGAATTAAAAAAATATAAATCAACGTAACGAAAATTAAAAGAATAAAAAAATTAAAGAACGAAGACACGAAATTGTTTTTATAACTATCACTAAACCCCTAAGTGCACAGACGATAACCTAACCTAAATCATTTGATTTTAGCTAATTAACGCGTTAATTTTCTTCTAACCGATGCTCTTTTAATGAAAAAACGCGCTAAATATTTCACACTAAATTTCCGTCTTAACTAGGTATAGCTCCTACGATTTTAGTGAAAACGTCTTACAGTGGTGCTCAGGCGGCGACAACGAAAATAAGGTATAGCGTAAAAACCGCCAACTTCGAATTTAATAATAAGGGTTTTCTACTATTGGGTTTTGTCGGTTACGACACGTTTAAACACTCGACTAAACATAGTAAGAAAGGAGAAGGAGAAGGCTTACTTAAAGAAATAAGAAAGAGGGGTAGGACGACTATTTATAGTTTTTAGGACGAACAACCTTAAAGGAGGAAGGTTGTGTTACGATTATAACCCCTATAAAACTATAATTAAGGCCCGACCCGAAGGCGGTCAAAGACGGTAAAAGGAAAAGGAGGCTAAGGTGTGGTTATAGCTAAACACTTACGGACACCAGCCAGTCATAACAAACCTGTTAAAGTTTAGGTGTCTTAGACCCATAGGTTCAGCAGATTATAAGGGATAGGTTGCTATTTTAGTGGATATTTGCCCTAAAGGGTTCGTTTCTCAAGTAATTTGGTAGCTAGCTAGAAGGGGACCTGGGAGAGATTATTTTTCTCTTCCCATAGTCCCTACACAGTCGTCGCAGAGCGAGGCGCGCCAAAATGGCTATTTTGGCCGTCTGGCCGAGAGTCCCGTATAATTATCTCCATACTAAATCCTCCGTGAGGGCGTATTTATATGGTGTGAGCCTCTGGCAGCCCACCCATTTTGCGGACTTAGAGAAATTCGACTGGCGTCGAGGGTAGGCGCCGCCAGGCTAATACTCCCTTTAATCTACTTATTTTAAGCCATAGCTTCACTAGAGTACATGATAAAGCTTAGTAAGTAATATCAGATTAATCAGCAGAAGAACTAGATTAAAATGGTATACATTACATAAGCACAGGCTTAGTAATTATTGTGAAAAACTTAAAAGTTTAACAAAACCTTATACGGCCTTATACGAAAAGCTTATATAGGAATAAGGTTTAAAACAAACCTTATACGGCCTTATACGAAAAGCTTATATAAGAATAAGGTTTAAAGTAAACCTTATACGGCCTTATACGAAAAGCTTATACAGGAATAAGGTTCATTAAATATATAAGACTAGGCTTCCTCCTAACTAAATAGTAGACAAGCAGTCGTTACCGCTTGTTTAAAATACATCCCTACATAAACTTGTATTCTTGTGGCCCTTATCGCCTACACAAAGCACTTAGTGATTCTATTGATACACGCCTCGTTGTTCTTTAGAACACAAACTCCCTAAAGCCTGATCACCTTTGTAGAGACTCTCCTACATTAGGAAGTGCATCTATAACATAATACACCTTTTTTAAGCAGGATTAAATATTTAATACACCTTTTTTAAGCAGTATTAAATATTTTAAACAGGATTAAATATTTAATGTACCTTTTTTAAATAACATTAAATATTTAATACTGTTTTTATTATTTAACGTAGTAAATATATAGTCTTTTTTTTATAAAAAACGTAAACCTAGCCCTAATAACCTAGTAACATACTACTTTTATTATTTAACGTAGTAAATATATAGGTTTTTTTTTTTATAAAAAACGTAAACCTAACCTTAATAACCTAGTAACATTTAGTTAAAAAGTCGCCCTTCGAAATAAAAAACTAGGGCTAGCAGTTATCGAATTATAACAAGAATAAATCTATACGAAAATACACCTTTAAAAGCGTGGATTTTATACCTTTTACTCCTTTAAACGGTGAAATATAATAATTAACTAACCGTAATTATTTATCGCACAATATTAAAAGCATAAAATTATTACGGGATATAGTGTGTGTGGCGTGGCTTTGTGTGATAATTTAAAAAGAAAATGTTGGGATTACTGGTACTATGGTTGAACTGTTAGTACTTTATTTTGTTAAGGGATCGTATGTAGCTTTTTATACTAGTGGGTCTTTTACCGGGGTCTAAGCCAATCAATAGGGCCAGTATGAAAAAAGTCATATTTTGGGCTTTAAGGAGATAGTGTGGTTAAGAGATAAAGAAATATAAATAATACAACTGACACACCTACGTATAAGTGCCTTGTTAGGGTGTATAACGTTAATAACGCTCTTATTACAAGACCTACTCCGTACATCATGGCCAAATAGCATCCACCTTCATGTCAAGTAGATCGCACACAACCACGTTTAGGTTGTCCCGGAATGTCTCAAAATCGTCGAGATTGTAAGCCGGTGCCTTGGCGAACCGCTTGTTGTTGATAATCTGCGTGCCAGATTCTGGCAGGACGGTGCGGCGGATAGCTGTAGACCAGCTGAAGGTGCTGCGCGCAAATCCAGCAAAAAAGGAAGAGTAAAGAAGCACCTGGATGTCGACAACGGCCTGCTGGTCCCAGGTCATGTTGCGCAGCATAAACAAGTCGGTCTCGTCGAGCAGGTCCTCCTTGCCGTACACGGTCAGGTCACGTATCGCGGCATCGCCGTCGAAGCGCTTGCGATTCTCGGGCGAGCCGGTGGCCAGGTAGATCGTGGACAGGTTATGTGTCTGGGCTTCGTCTAGGTACTCGGGTGCCTGGTATTCGTAGCCCGGCCACCCAATCTTCACGGCGTCGCTGGCCATACGCAGATGCACGCCCATGAAGCCATCGGGCACTAGGCGGTTGCGGCCGAGCGACGTGACCAACGAGCTGTTTTTCGCCGGCGGCTTTGGCGCTGACGCTGCGGTTCGAGACCACGGCCATGATGACGACGGTGTGGGCGCCGTATACTTGGCCACCAGGGACGGGAAAAGAATGGCGTCGGCCACGACAGGATGGCCCATACGCTGCTCGAGGCCCCAAAGGGCGGCGGCGGCTAGGCGGCGCATCTCGGGCCGGAACCGGAACAAGCGCGCAAACGACATGGCAAAGTCGACGGGCATGGTGGCACGATCCCAGTGCGACAGCGAGATGGACGAGAAAACGCGCCGCGGTTCGTCGATCGACATGTCGGCGGCCTGTGGCACGAATATTGACTTCCACTTGTCAAAGGCGACCCGCCAGCCAACCGGGTCTATAATCATGCCGCGAACCTTTTCGAGATCGGCGATTAGGTAGGGCCTCAGCTTCGTCGAGTCCTTGGCGGACGGGATGTTTGGCACATCAGCCTCCGACCGCACCGCCTGCATCTGTGGACACGCCTCTGCCCACGCCTCTAGAAAATAGTCCACGTCGTACAGTGCCGACAGCTCGCCGCTACGGGCATCGTCGCCCAAGTCGATCAGGTCGTCTTCGGATCGTACGCCGATGCGTGGTAGGATCACCGTCGTAGCTGTCCAGACGCAGAATAATCAGCGAATATCCTTCTTTTCGTCTTCCGTCCCTTTCACGTCTTTTTTGCCTCCTTTTTCGTTGGCTCTTTTTCTTCCTCGCCGGGCGCTCTCCTTTATTTTTCTGCCCCGTAGATACGTACCTCCCGCCTCCAAACCAAACAACATGCAGTTCACCCACTCGTTGCCAACATTGCCAAGGCCCCCCTTCAGAAGATCGCAGTGCCAAATCAGGCCTGGCTGGAATTTGACTCGGCCACACTTGCGCTGGATGGGTTCCACATCCAGCAAACCCTCTATAGGTTCCCGCAATACCGCGTCGATGTACTGCTCCTTGGTCAGGCGTTGCCGTGCCTCCACAAATGGGTCGGGTTGAAAAAAGAAGCAGCGTGTCAGTATGAAGAGGGCCAGAGTAATCGCGACTGCGGTTGTGACACGCCGGAATTCACGGTGTCGCCGCTCATCAAAGAAGAAAGCGGAGGCAGTTGCGACAACCGGGAGGCTGCTCTGCGCCAGCGGCTTGTAGGAGAAGGACGTGTACTTGGCCCGCACAGATTCGTATTTCTCAGTTGCCATTCTGGCGAGCGGGACGAGCATCTTGAACACGGGTATGCCTGCTGTCATGGCTGCTTGCCGGTTGGTCGAGGACACAAAGTAAAGGACAAACCCCAAATCAACCGTCACAGAAGGTGACTTAGAACGTCATGATTTGAAGAAGAGAGCTGCGGCAAAGCAAGGCAGCGGAAAGGAAGAGAAATAACCTAACCACGCAGGAATAAAAGGGAGAACGAAAATGTCCAAAAGGGAGGAAGAAAACGAAGTCGAACGAGCTAAATAGAGATAATCTTATTAACTAAGGGGCTGCTAAACTTCTCTGTAAGGGTGCTTCCTTACCTGCCCCAAAATATTGGATTGCGTAGGCTTCAAGTCGCTAAAATGCTTCCCATAGATGCCAAGAAATTTTCAACCTAATATTGAAGACCAGAAGAGGAAATAACTTTCTCCCAATCCACCGCACTAGAGGCTAATATTGGGTTATCTGTTTGGCGATAAGTTGCATTTTCAGCTGTCGGCGATTGTGCAGCTTGTCACGGGCTAGATACAAGCGGCAGCTCGGGCGGGACCACAGCCTATTGCAGTGTTATTTTTTTTATATTTTTTTTTTTGCTGAAGATAAGAAACAGGGCCCCGCTCCAAGCTGAGACTACAGAGTAACTGACAGTTTAACTGGCTCTGTTCCTGAGTGATAAGACGGCGGCAAGGCCCTAGTGTACGGCGCCACGGATTTTAGGCCCAAGGGGGTGGGTCAAGAAAATCAAACACGGTTAGTATATCAACCCGATATAAACACGAATTCCGCCATGCCATCACGAATTTTATTTATTTAATTGTACGCCTGTACTATCACTGCTTCCACTTGCTCAGCGGGTGTGCCTTCAGATTTCCTACGACACAGCCATATATTGCACCTTAATCCGGGACTGAATAACTCACGACAGTTTTATTACGATAGTTTTTGTTTCACCCAGAAGAAGGCTGCGATGGCTGCATGGCCGAAATGTCATTCTTTGGCGACGCGAGAAGCTCGACTGCTTATTCTGCTTTCTGAGATTCTTCCTCCCAACACACGTCATCAACGAGATTCACCTCAGACGCTTTGGAGGCGGTCCTGGAAGTGCATTCTTTGGCAGTTCGCCCCCCACATCATGGAAAACAGGCAACTGGCTCGAAGGCAACAAAATTTGGCAGCGGCGCGGTCCGCAGATACGGATGCGGACCGATAGTGCTACGGTTGAAGGCGGTCCTTGCTTTCGCGGTCAAACGCGATGCGTAGCGTTGGCACGCTACGGTGCAAGCGGCCTGCTCGTCTTCGGCGTCCCAAATAGGGCCGGCCCTCCGGTTCGTCGTCTTCTTGTTCTCCCTTGGCTCTGGTTTCTTGGTAAATACGGGACGAAAAGGCTTTCTCTTGATTCCTGATAAGCCTGCTTACCAATGGACAACCCACTTCATCTGTACTTGGCGACAGTACCGCTATATGTGCGCTCCGCCTTGGAGGTGGGCGAGTCGCTGGTGAGCTGCTTTGTTTCCATAGATGGCGGCCCGCCTCGACCTTGCCCCTGTCAGGCGTTGTGTCCGCCGGTTTGCAACCCCGCTGTAGAGAGGTGTTTTAGTGACGGAGGTGTGCAGCGCCAGTGTCTGGCGACTCATTTCATGAGTCGCATCGGCGCCTACATTGGCAAAACATTCCAGCAGACTTTTCAGGAGCGGACCATGCAGCCGCACGGGATGAACGCTACTCTGGCCAATCCTACAAGCATGGCTGGCCCTGACGCCAATATAATGGCCCAAGTCCTTATCGAACAAAGGTTAGAGCTTGATTACCAGTCTAGTCTCGACTAAGCTATACCGTTTCCTTGGCTCATCGCAGCCATCCTTCCCCTCAGAAGCCACGGGAGATCATTGACGAGGTCGTAGAGCGCCGCCAGGGTAACCAGGCGGAACGCACACAAGGGTCCTAAAATGGCAAAGATGGTGAAGCCGTACGACGCCCGCTGGAAGCGGGCGTCGCCGTGAAGCCGCTCCGTCGCCAGGCCGACCTGCATCGCGGTCAGCACCAACGCAATGTAGATGGTAGCCGCACCCATCCAGCCGAGGTTGTCAGGGAAGAGGCTGCCGTAGGTGCGCCAGCTGCGGAGGTACGGGTCGAAGACCGGGAGGCGCGTAAAGCGGTGGATTGTATTGATGCGCGACAAGCGAAGCTCGCCGCGCAGGAAGCGCTCGTGGGCCTTGCTTGGATCATGGTTCTCACACGGCTCCCGCGCCAGCGCCTTCCATTTGGCCCATGGGATGGTCGCGTCGTTGTCGGCCTCGCGGGGCAGGAGGCGCTTTTCGTTGGCCACGAAGTATTTTATTTAGCTTTCATTCATAGTGCTCACATGCCTATCGTACACCTGGGTATGACCTTTATATAATCTAAAACTGGGTTCCTGTGGTTGCCCAGTACCTAAAAAAGACACGAGACAAGTACGCCTAAAAGCAGCACCAAGGACCAAGCTTGTCCTTTTGGCCCTACCTCGAGTTAACCAGTCTCCGACTTGAAAACTGCGCTCTTTCACGGATTTACCAACAAAGTCATGGGTTACAAGGATTAAACAAACAGATGGAAGAAGAGCGTGAGAATTTGGAACGAGCTTTGGACGACATTGAAGCTTATGGAGAGCGTTTCGAATGGTAGGTTAAAAGAGCACTACAATACCAAGTACTGTGACAACGAAGTCTGTAGCAAGTCATGCTTCGTTCGCTCTTGCTTTGACTGGTGCCTTACGCATTGCCACCCCTCTGTTGAGGATAGGGACGACACATTTTTTGTTGAGGTGCAACATATTACGAAGAATGTTGAAGGGCAGTTGATCAGGGAACATTTTGTTCGACACCCCGGCGCGCCGATTTCTAAGGAGCGGGCAGTTCCGCTGAGCTAAGAGATCATAACCGTTAAGTCCCAAATTTAGTGGCTTCACCTGCAGGGATCCCACCCCACTGGTGCACAACAAACGCTTCCGCCCAAACGAGTGGTGGGGGATCTTGCTTCCCATATATTGCTCGAATTCCAGCGGCTAACGGTTGGCTAGTAAAGCCTTAAAGAAAGGAGCCGCCGATCTACATAGATTATTCCTCCCATGTTGGTGCAGGGCGTATAGGAGGTTCCTGCCTAGCTGTTATGCGTGCTCCAGACATAGGTACGTTCATGTTCAGTAGGGTAGGATGGGAGTATATGAATAGAGAGACCACGGGGCCGCTTCCCGAGATTTTCGACGAGCTTCAACGAGCTTCCATTGGGTCCCAAAAAGCTCTCCGGAAACTCCTTTTACCATAGTCCAAAAACATGCTACAAGATTGCATGGAAACTTCAAGCTGCGACCAGAAACCAAAAGCACTATTTTCAGAGTTGTGTACTGTACTACTGTACTGTTTCTTTTGAAGATGTGTGAGTTTCTGTTCTCGGTCAGAGGAGGAATGGACATCACAAGACTGACGTATGGGCGGCACTTTAAGGAGGATTAGGTGTTTCACTACTACCTCTTGCTGTTGACCCTCGTAGTCCTCTTTACGCCAGAAGGTCGGGCTTATGATTGCTTTAGGGAACTCGGAGTATGGCTTCAGCTGGTCGCATAGGGGGTTGTGCTGGCCGGACGTACGGATGCCGTCTGGGAAGGTGGATCGCGACGTCTGGTCCTTGCGGCGCTTTGTGAGAGAAAGGGGAGCTGAGGTGGCCGAGGCAACCTCAGACACTAGAGCACCGGGTGGTAATAAGCTGAAGTGGTTGTCAGGATAATGCAGCCCCAGGTGTTGACGATTGGTCGTCGACTAAGTGATGAGGCTGTCGGGAGACTGTAAGAGTTTTTAGAAATGCCTTTACAGTCGCAGAGTTGTTATTACCGTCACAGTCCCTATCACCGTATCACACAGTCACTGTCACCGTGTCCACCCCTCTTTTATACCAGACCGTGACACTAGGAATGAACTTTATTTATTCCTTTCCTTACTTTTCGCTCAACTTTTCTTGTCTCGTCACAATTTTGCTCTACCAACTTTCTCTTACACCAGCCATGGCTTCTCCTCGCAAAGAGAAGAGAAGCGACGAGTCAGACTTCTCTGGCTCCACACTCGTCGGCAGCGACCCGGATAAAAAGAAAGGCAACGGCGACCTTAAAAAAGACTTCGAACCGCCAAGCAAGACCGAGGCTGGCACCTACTACGCCGGCATACGTTCCGCGCCTCGCTTGTTCGGCCGGACCTCGAGCACCAAAATTCCGTGGCGTAGCGCGTATCCATACCCTGTGCAGAAGGTCCTGTCGCCTATCGGCTGCGAGCACCACATCCGCGAAGTTTGGGAGGACGTGCTGCCCGCGTTCCTCAAGGCCATCGCCCACCTCCCGTGGTCCACGGTTGACGTATTTCGGATCGGAGAAGTGGAGCTTCCCCTGCGGGAAAGGCCCATTGTCGTCTGGGTGGGCATTGCCCACGTAGAGCTCCCTTGGCCGGAGACGCACCAGGCGCTTCGCAGCTGCCGCTACGTCCTGGACAATGCTGGCTTAGGTGACGTGGAATGCGAGATCCACGAGGCAAAGGTAGCGGTCCGGGCCGGCCAGACACTGCTGGAGCCCTTGCCTTCCAGCCCTGCCGAGGTACACCTCTTCGCGCAGCCGTTCTCGACTACCTTGGGGCAATCTCTGTCGCCGTGCGCCCAAGTCACAACCTACGGCACCCTTGGGTGCTATCTTCTTACAGAAGGAGACGAGAACGGAACACTGTTGGCACTCACGTGCAGACACGTAGGTCTACCGAAGGAGTGCTACCCCAAGGATCGTGTTTATGATGCAGCCAAATGTGACACGGCGGTAATGAAGATGTTTCTTCCCGCAACCCAAATTGTGCAAGAGACCTTGAGGGACTTGGATGGCATGATCCAAAATTACGCCGAGATGTCTACTTACGGCGGGAATGAGGACAGAGCCCGCGAAACGTTCCGGCAATTTCTATGCGACTTAAGGAAATTTAAAGAAACGGCCACCCTTTTCGAGCCTCAACAGGTCCGGGTTATCGGAAGCGTTTTTATTTCACCTATAATTGGACCGGCTCAAGAAGAGCGGTTTCCATGGTCTCGAGACTGGTGTCTCGTAGAGCTCGATCGCGGACGGTTCCCAACAACAACTCGTAACCAAAAGTTTTCTTATCCCAAAAACGTCGTCGATCTACGGACAACAAACCAGGTAGAAAAATCCAGGATAACCCAATGGCTCAACCACCCCCACAACAGCCATCGTTTCGTTTTTCCGCCGGACGGCTTACTCCGCCTTTCTGGCGTAGTCCCAATCTCCGAGATACGAAACCCAACGACCCTGAACGGGGAGGGCGAGGAGTGTCTCCTACTAGGAAAACGCGGCGCGGCATCGGGCGTGACGTGGGGCTACGCCTCTGAGATTATGTCGGCTGTCCGTGACCCGCTCGGTGACGGAAGCAAGTTCCACACTAGAGAAATTGCAGTTGTGGGTTACAGAAAGAGCGCGAAGGGCGCTTTTTCTACAAAGGGGGATTCGGGTTCTATTGTATTTGACCACCGCGGGCGCTTTGCTGGTCTCTTGACTAGGGGTCAGGGAGAACCCGGTGTTGCCACCTATGTGACGCCCATGGAATTTTTGATTTCGGATATTGAAAAGGCGTTGAAGTGTAAGGTGGAGCTTTTGTGATTGAGGCCAGATGACTAGGAACAAGCGTCGGTGGCAGGGAAAGACATGACGCTAGGGAAATGGGCAGAAGAGGATGACAAAACGTATTACATTTTGATTTAATTTATGTCTGCTGAGTTAATAAACATTATAGCTCTGCTGTAAATCATGAAAAGGAAGACATTAAGGCCTCGTGGATGTAATAAGTGTGTTATCTTACTAATATGTATAAAAAAAGGGGAACATATACAAAAGTAAATAACCGAAATCAAGAACAGACACGACTACACCTTGTCATTACCCTGCTAACTGATTTAGAATACGGTGTATTGCAGTGGCTAACCGAGCGTAAGAATTACACAGGGTACCGGAACTTTTGCAGCTGCTTGTCTGTCAAGTCGGCAAACTCCTCATTTTCGATGTGGAAGTGCTGATCTAAAATCGTCATTAGCGTTGGTCGCAACGATGAGTCTCCGGAGGCCGCCTGGAGAGTACTTACCGTGGCCACCAAGGGCTGCCTCTTTGTCGCGCTTCTTGTTCCATAAGCTGTGGATGAGGCCAAAGACACCTATGAGGATCATGGCTAAAATCAAACTGCCGAGCATGACGTATTTGGCAATCTATAGCAGACGTTCGTGTTAGCGACAAAGAAAACAAAATTTGCAATGGGATATGCTCAGACAGGGGACGTACGTAGTAGTTGGGCGCATCGTAGCCCACAAAGGTCTGAGGTCCGATAATGTTGCCAACGGCGTATCCTACCTGGTAGACGGCACCAAAGGCCAGCTTTTTGGTCGTGCCGGCCACACCGCCCGTCATAAAGGACAAGATACTCATCACCGCGATTGGGACTTGTCTTGTTAGTAATTTGCAAGGAGTATATATGGGACAGTCGAATACAAAGAGAAAACCAAAACAAACATTGCATGAGAAGAATGTAGCCTCCGTAGCGTGCAGAATTATGCTCGGCCGGAATGCCCAGCATCATGGCGACGCCAACGCACGCCAGCAGGAGCGTGTACACGCCCATCACCGTACGGTTCGTGACCTTGGCCACCCACAACGCCAGGGCTGTGCCGACCACCTGGGCAGCGCCCGGGGCCATGCTGAGCAGGGTCGTCTGAGAAACGCTGTAGCCAAAGTTTTGAATGATTGTTGGGCCTTGCGTTTTACAGTTTGTTAATAAAACAAGTGAGAAAAAGAAAGAAAGACAAAGAAAAAAAAGCAAAGTGGACAGTAGACCGCGAACGACTTACCAAATGCCGTGATGCCGCCGTTTGGAAGGCCGGTCAGAATCAGCAGCAGGAAGATGAGGTAGAAGCGGATATCCATCATGGTCTCCTTGAGTTGGTGCGGCTTAAACTTCCACACTTCGGCTCCCGTAGCCGTGCTACGAACGCGCTCGAGTGCAATGATCTTCTCGTCGTCGGTCAGCCATCCGGCCTCGGTGGGGCTGGCCGCGAGGAAAAAAAAGATGCACAGGCCGGTGACAAAGGTCATTCCGCCGTACAGGATAAAGATTCCACGCCACTGGAACGCCGAGGCGTGGTAGAGGCACCAGGTCAGGAAGCCACCCACCACCTGCGCCCAGCCCGAGGTCGAGTACCAGATGGCCACGCGCGTCACCTGTTCCTCCTTGGTGTACCACGTGCTCGTCAGGTAGATGGCCACCGGCGCCGTGCACACCTCGACCATACCGAGGATCAGCCGCACCGCCGCCAGCCCGCCAAAGCTGTGGCAGGCCGCGTGCAAAGCCACCACGATGCCCCAGATCATGGCCATGACGCCAAAGTATTTGGCCAGCGGTAAACGTTGCATCAGCATGGCGCACGGAATTTCGCCGCCCAGATATCCAAAGCTAACAAGTCAGCAGGGAGACTGAGAGACAAATAGACAACACATATGTGCTGGGCGGGTGAGAGGCAGGGAAAGAGGGAGAGCTCACTAGACAAGAGACCCGAGCCATGAGTAGTCGCTTGCCGTTAGGTGGGTGTCGACTTTCAATCCGGCAATGGCAGCAAAGGACAGACTGCTTTTGTCCTGTGGGCCGATAAAAATCAGCTTTCGTCGACACAAGACGCACAACAAACCAAAGGGCGAAGGCGACAGACCATTAGCTGGAGCATGTATATGACAAACACGAGCGGCAGAATCCGCCGGTCGATCTTGCGTAAGACAGCCTTCGCCTCGGCCGAGTTGGGATCAAACGGCTCTTCATTCTCATGGCCTGCCAGAAGCTTCAGAGCAGCTGTCTTATTGCCGTTGACGACAGCGCCTTCTGCAACAAAAATCTCCTGCTCCTATATATGCAATGGGCCCGGTTAGCATCAGGTTCTATATGAGTGGAACAACGACTCTGTGGCTGAAAAACGTACTCCAACCTCACCAGCCACAGCGACTGTCTTTTCTTGCGTCTTCTCTGGGGTGGACATTGTGTAGGCCGAAACGTCTTAGGATGGCAAAACAATTGTAATGTCTTTCTGGTTGTCTCCTTCAGCATCTTCTAGGTTCTAAAACGGTTGCGATGAAGCTGTGGAGTTGACGACTGGGGAGTTGGTATTAATAACAGCGGCGCTGGGGGAAATGCACACGATAAACAGTTGAGATAAGTCACCCCTACGTATGCAGCAAGACATACTTCTTATCGGGCTAGTTGCGTTTTAGTGACTTAATAATGATAGTAGCGTAGGTTTGGAGCCTTGGCTGGTAATGAGTACACTAATTTAGCTTCTACACTCCCCTGTACTCGTATCTATAGATAAGGTATGCCAAAATGCGTCGGCAACCGCACCTTGATCTTTGTGAAATCGCCCAGCCGTCATCGGAAGTCGGCGGATGCTAACCAGTATTGCGGATCATCATTTTGCTTGGCCCGCAGTCCGATTTTTTCCACAACACAATGCAGCTATTTAGTCGACAGATACACTCCCGTCCAAGAAAACCCGGGTGATGTCGTATTGGTATCAGTCTACAGTACCGAATACAGCACCGAGCCATTTCCAGCCTTCTACCGAGCGAGTGGTATCTAATCTATCGTCGCCAACACACCCATAGCTTCGTGATTGTGATTTCGTGCACAATGGCTGACAGACTGGTGCCTATTATTTCTCTCGAAGGCAAGTGAACTTGTGTTGTTCGGAGGCTGCTGTTTTGGTATAGGGCCCGGTTCCTCCAGTACACTAATACGAGCTATTGCGTTGCCTTTCAGACTTCGCGAACCGCAAGGCCGAAATCACAAAGCAGCTGGTGGACGCAGCCGAGCATGCTGGGTTCTTCACTCTCGTCGACCACGGCATTTCGATCGACGAGATTAACGCCCAGTTTCGCATCTCCCAAACCTTCTTTTCTCTACCGGCTGAGACCAAGGGCAAGACGCCACATGACCGTGAGACCAACAATGGCTGGGAGTACAAGGCACAGCTGCGGGCGAGCACCGGCATGTACGACCAAAAGGAGTCGCTCTGGTTGATGCGGCGCTCCGAGTGGCCCAGTGACACGGATGTGCCCGACTTCCGCAAGACGACCGAGGACTTCATGACCAAGTGCGCCGTCATATCAAGCCAGGTTTGTATGTGTTCTGCCCGGCTGTGATGCCAACATACAAGACGATGCTCATCTTCCGTTTTTCTCTTCCCCCTTTTTAACTATCTCAGTCTCCTGCCTTTCGTCGGCCCTCGGCTTTGAAGAGAACTTCCTGCAGACGGCGAACGATCCGAACCAGGACGACTGTATGAGCCAGCTGCGGTTGATTCACTACCCGTCGTCGGAGAACTCGGCGGGCACATGGCGTGCTGGCACGCACACTGACATTGGCTGCCTCACGTTGCTTTTCCAGCGCGAAGGCGAAGACGGACTGGAGATCTGCCCCGGACGCGAGTCGCACACCAGCCATGGTGTCGGCGACGTGTTTACGCCGCTGCCAGCGCACACGGGGCCCATTGTGGTCAACATTGGGGACATGCTGAGTGAGTTGAGAAAGAAGAAGAAGAAAAGCGAACAAAGGAATTAGCCAATCTTCAACAAAACTGACACGTCAAAGTGGCCTGGTCGGACGATCGCCTCAAGTCCAACTTCCACCGTGTGCGCGCCAAGGACGTGGGCATGTCACCGTCCCGTTACTCCATTGCCTACTTCAACCAAGGTCGCCGCGAAGTGGTACTGCAGGGCCCTGCTAAAAAATAGTGAGTGGTACCCTTTCTCCATACCAGTCAGCTAGAGCTTGTCGTTCTTGGAATTGTATAAAACTGACGGCATGTCTGTACATCGACAGTCCGCCGATTACTGTTGGCGACTGGTTTAAACTAGCGGTTGAGCGCAACTTTCAGGCCCAGCAATCTATTGCTGTGTGAAAAGCACTCCCGGATACCGGGAGGCTGTACAAGACAAGGGAGTATTGACAGTAGATAACTGTGCGTGCATACGGATTGATGACTCGGTCATGTATTAGCAGACAATTTGATACATCTACAGATTGTTCTTTAAATATTTGCGTAGGCGTTATGCTTTCTTTCCAAGGTTCTAGAGATCACGAGTCTAGGATTAACTCTGGAACCCATTGCCACATGCGTATTATTTCTAACACGGACGCTCCTCTTGCATCTGGGGCTACCGCAGCAGCCTCCGTGGAAGGTGCGTGATACAAGCCATCTTTTTGAAAACGTATGAATTTCAAAACCGTCAGATGATACAAGGAGCCTTATCAGGCTTCTTCGCTATCTCGACATCGCTCTCTGGGCCTATCTTACTCTCTGGTATGCAATTCTAATAAAACAAACGGATAAGCTTCTCACAAATTGAAGCTGCGGCAGAGGCATCACCGTTTTCGCAAGGTACATCATAAGAACTGCGTAGAATCCCATTGCATGAAGTTCTTCAACCACTTGCATGTCCGGCGACCTCTTCTGAGGTCATAGACTAAGACTTAGTGAAATAAAGCCCCACGGCCTTAGTTTTCCGTACTCTTAATGAGACTGGTCTACCGGCGGTTACGAACGCACATAGAGACTGCCGGTCTGTCTTTTTATTTTCTTGGCCGCTGTTGACGCACTCCGTGATCCGAATGCCTTCTTGCTTCTAGAAGCCTCTGACCACTAGTCGTGCTTTCTTCTTCTTTTCCACTTGGGCTGGTCCTCTCGTCGGGAGAAGGACCACAACAATTCGTAATTGCCTTACTTCTTTGGGTAAATTAATTAGCTTGATGGCACCTCGTAAGATCAGACTCTCCAGTTATTTGCACATCGCTGACTTCTAGCACATGGCCTCTCTTCCTGTTGTTTGTGGTCGGGCAGTACGCTCATCGTTATCGTCTTCGATAACGTGTACTTAAAAAGTTGAACGTGGGGCTCCACTACAATCAGAAATTCCTCGACCTCTTCCGGTTGTCCTCTAAGGTCGATCACATCCGCAGAGTCATTTAAAACCTCGCCTCGATCCTACCACTGAGTGGCAGGGACCTTGTAACTGACCGTCCTTTGCGGGGAGTTGGTCCAACCACTTTATCGGCAGAGATTGTGATCTTTCGTGAAGCTCTTCCAGTGCGGTTTGGTTATGACTTGAAGTAATCCACTCTTTCATCGTCTAGTTCTTCCCAGAAGTGCGTGTCTTTGATTACCAGAACTTTCCGGGCTTCTACTGCCCACATACAATACAGGTATGTTCTTTAGCATGCTAACAACATAGTTTCTTCGCCTTTGGGATCCAGTGCGCGCAGTTTCCGCTTCGACAACACCATATCCTACAAACTCCGGATGAAACACTAGCATCCGATCGTTTAAAATAATCTAGTTCATGAATCTGTCGCTTGGTCGGAAGTACTTTCTGGAATTTAAATAAGGGAATATCGGCGCTTCAATTTGTCGTTCTGTTTATCAAATATATGCCAATTGCACTTCAGGCCAGAAGTCCAGTTTAACTCGTCCGTGCACAAGAAAACTTTTGGGCTTTATCACAAACTCCTCCACTGACCCCTTAATCCCACCGTTCAATGTCGTGACATATGGCGGAGGTGGACTTAGCAAAAGCTCTATTATGTGCTTTCGCACATTTACTTGTTCTCTTACATATGGCCACCGTTTAGGTAGCACTTTTTATCTTGCTCTTTCCAAAGTTGCCACTCTCTACTCCTCGTTCCTAAAATTCATTTAGTGGTTTCTTTTTGTTTCGTAATTCGAGGTTCAACGCGACGGGGCCAGGATCATGGCTTGCACAAGACAAGGGACTAGGAACACAGTAGGAAACTATGTGCGGGTTGGTGATTTGCTTTTCTTTTGGTTATGCATTAACCCCGGCCTCGATTACCGGGTGGTATTATCCCTGACACTAACGGGAGCAAATTAGTTTATTCTACGACGTATAGACGATACGAAAGATTATAGATCGGTCGATTGTTACCTATCATGACGGTCGTATCGCCATGCCGATACCGGTTCGATTTGCTGGGTGCTCGGCCCGGGGATTCCTGGAACAACGTAATATGCTCGAGCCGATCCTTTGTCCTTTGACAAAACCATATCTCTGTTGAAGTTTGTTCCCTATCTCTGAACTAGTCATTAAACTTCTCGATTTAACTCTCCATAGTACAAGCTTTCCATTTCCGAGCTAATCCGTTCAGAGTCAACTAATTCTCTCGTATCTTAGATCCAATCCACTAGCCCTCGACAGAGTCAACTTCTCACCAAGTCGGCCACTCATCCCTAAAGCAATTAGGCTCACTGCCAAGTGTCCGCTTGTCTTACTACTTTTACCTCTTTTCACCGACTGATAACGTGAAGCAGGGGCCGGTTCTCGCGAATCAAGGAAATGGCGGACTACTTAAGAAAGAACTATCCATACCGTCCAAAGAGTCCCGCGGGTTTTAATGTTAGGCTATAAGCTCGCGTTTTAGACAAACGAACTACTAAGTTTTCCCAATGCAGTGGCCAACTGGCCATTTGGGCCGAATGCTCCTAGCTGCGGCTCTCGCTGCGGCACAGGTGAATGCGGTCACCTGCTCGGTGGCGCCTGAAGCTACAACCTTGAACGGGACATACGTGGGAGAGCACTGGGCCAAGCTTGGGCAGGACATTTTCCGAGGCATTCCCTTTGCGCAGCCGCCTGTTGGTGATCTCCGCTTCGCCGTGCCCCAGCCTTTCAACAGCAGCTGGTCCGGCACCCGCGATGCGACGAGCTTTTCGGCATCGTGCGTCGGGGCTGGCACGAACGCGATTGGGACGGGCACTCTCGACGTTTCAGAGGACTGTTTGACCCTCAACGTCATTCGGCCAGCCGGTATCGGTGCGGGAGACAACTTGCCCGTGCTCGTGTGGATCTATGGAGGGGGTTTCTCGGCTGGATCCACCAGTATGGAGCAATACAATCAATCCTGGATCGTGGACCGTGCTGCGCGGCTTGGAACGCCCATCATTGGCGTTAGTATCAACTACCGCCTAGGTGGCTTTGGCTGGCTCTGGAGCAAGGAGCTCCAGGAAGCGGGAGCCTCGAACCTGGGGCTTCGGGACCAACGCTTGGCTCTTCATTGGGTCCAGGAGAACATTGCCGCTTTTGGGGGTGATCCGACGCAGGGTACGTGATTCATCATCTCGGTGCGTAAAACGGCGAGATTGGCGCCGTGCTGACCACTTTCATTTTCAGTCACAATTCAAGGTGAGAGTGCTGGCGGTGTCAGCGTAGGACACCATCTCGTCGTCTACAACGGCCGCAACGACGGCATTTTCCGTGCCGCCATTGCGCAAAGCGGCACGCCTGCAATCTACAAGTACTACGAAACAGCAGAACAGTATCAGCCCTTTTTTGATACGGTCGCCAATGTCACCAACTGCAGCCAGCCAGCTAGCGGAGACAAGCTGGCCTGCCTCAAGACCGTGCCCATGGCGGATCTTTGCGCGGCCTTTATCACCTATGCACCTAACGAGAACCCGTACACCCCCTTCATCGACGGCGACATGATCACACAGTCTACGACAACCAGCATGAAGAAGGGTCTGTTTGTGAAAGTGCCGTTCCTTGTGGGGACTAACTTCGACGAGGGGACGGCATTTGGCACTAAAAATCTCAACACGACCGAGGAGTTCATTGCAGCTCTGCATGAAACCACCACGAAAGGCACGAATATTTCTGCCACTACAGAACAGACCATTGCAGCCCTCTGGCCCGACCTGCCGGAAATTGGTATTCCCGCAACCTTTATTGGTCGCCCACCGGCAGACAGCGGCTACGGCCTTCAGTGGAAGCGAGAGGCTGCATATGCCGGCGACCAGCAGCTGCACTCCAGCCGACGGCTGACCGCGCAGACCTGGGCCCGCTACGCGCCCAATACGTCTCTCTACAGCTACCACTTCAACGTGGTGCCCTATGGCGCAGTCGCGGAGGTGCAAGTGACTCATGCTGTTGATATCCCCTTTTCGTTCTACAACCTGGCCGATATTGAAATCCCCGAGGCGCCGGCTTCCTACAAACAGCTCTCCGCCCTCATGACAGCCATGTGGATTAGCTTCGCTGTCTACCTCACACCGAACTTGAATGGTCTTACCAATGTAAATTGGCCGAAATACACTCTTGACAAGCCGCAAAACCTTGTGTTTGATGCCAATGCGACGGACTTGGTATATGTGGAGGACGACACGTACCGTGCTGAAGCGATTAACTTTTTGATGGAGAACTACGAAGCCTACTGGGGCCGCTAGAGTTAGAACCGATGGCAAATTGCATATCAAGTGTTTTACGTCAAATAAAATACATTGGCGACTCATGTTGGCAGGATGTCGTCTTTGCCGTTGAATTTGAGAGCCGCTAATCCCGCAGCACAAGCATTATATATAAAATAAACATTGAAGTCACGGAGCAGTGTCAGTTGCGGGGCCATGGGAAATGTGTTTCCAGATCAATGGAGTACTTTGAACTGATATTGTCCTAAATTGCCACCATCCCCCTGCACCGTTAGACTTGCCGAACAGTATACGTAAACATCTCGTTAGAGACTCCAACAGAGCGGTCGCGCAGCTTCTCAGCGCACTCAACGCCGAGCACGGGCAACCGGTACTCAAAGTGTTTTCCTGGGGCCGGTTCGGACCCGTTGGCCATCGGATAAGGGAAGGGTAGGTGGTCAGGAAGTAGGTCGACTTGCCGCAAGACGCAGGCCTGGTCCCAATTGATGTGTTCATGGTACAGACGGTCGCCGCGCAGGTTGACGACGGCGGTCATGGGCACCTGGATGTAGCGGCCAGTGGGCGGCACACCTGGAAGCAACCAGTCGAGCGTCTTGGTGTGGGTAAAGCAGAAGACAAACTCATCGACGATGCGGTCGATGCCAGTGGTGCGGCTAACAAGATCCAGCAGGGCGTCATCGGCGTTGCTGAAGATAAAGTGGTGCCGGTAGAAGTCGGAAAGGTTGGCACGCCCGATGCCGCCGGTCAGAGTCGGCAGGTGGTTAACGTACGGTTCTTGGACCATAGTACTCATTGTGTGCTCGACAGAGCGGTCGGCAAACTCGTAGTATGTGTGCTCATCCCACAGCGTCTCCAAGTCGAAGAACGGTCCGCCCAGGAGCGGTTTGAGAAAAGTGAGGTTGCGCGTGTGCGACACCGACTCTAAGTTATAGTGGAACGCGCTGTCAAACGGCGTCGCAAACCGATAGGACGCCGCTCTGGGGTATGAATACGTCTTGGCGCCAGCAGAAGCGGAAGCGGCAGTGGCAGACGGCCCTTGTGGACCTGCGAGCTGCAGCAGCAGAGGAAGCCCCGCCACCGTCGCAACGCTGGCCCGGTCGGCGTGATCTGCATAAACCACGGCACCTGCGACACCTGGCGCTTGTCGACGTGACAGCGCCGGAGCCACCAGAAGCCAGCCTTCCGGGTCGTATGCTGCAAAGTCGTGTCAGCACAGGGGCTAAACTACTTTAAAAGAAACATCATGCGCCCGTCTAGACGCATACCAACGAGACCCATGGGCGCCTTGGGCAAATACTCTGGACATGCCACGAGGCTCGAGAAGGCTTTCTCTAGCACATCGTCAGGTGTCACATCACCCGACAGAGCCGAAGCCTGGATCTCTACTACAGCATAGCCCTCTTCGGCCCACTTGATAAGACAAGACGGCACGCCTTCCCGGATGTCCAGCGAGCTGTCCGACGTTCGGGTCAGAATCAACAGGCCCGGCCCCGGCTGCCCACTGCGTGTCAGCGGCGGCAACAGAGTGAGACCGGGTCCGATCAAATGCGGTTTAGGCTGCGGAAGCGGGGGAGGTGGCTTGCTAATGTCGTTGAACATGTTGGTGGTTGGGAGTAGATGGATGTCTAGGTAAGCACTTTTAATTGAATAAGTAAGAACCGGTAAAAAGTTTCATTTGAAATAGACCACCCAACAGGTTACCTGGAGAGAGTCAAAACGACGACTTTAAGCACTAGCAACACCTGCAATGCATGTTGGGCCTTGTGTGTCGGTTCTTCTATCTCCGTCAACGGATTCAAAGATAACGGACTCTTACGGAAGCTCGGAAGTTGCACCGGCCTTAAAAATGGGCGGAGAGAATAAATATTCATTCTAACACCACTACGTATTATCCTACATCCGACACTAAGACAGGGTGGAGTGGCCAACTAAAAAGCCTGGTCGCCATCCGAAGACTGTTTATCGTGTATGATAAGGTAACCGCCATTACAGCAGCTGTATTACCATGTCCCATATGTGAACAATGTTGCACTGCATACCGCCGCGATCTCTTCCCAGGCGGGTCACTTCTTTCATAATACCAGTAAATGAAGTCAACTTCAGCGAAGGTCAAAAAGCTGAAGTTCAGAAGAAAGCAACTGGGGTCAAGGATGTGCTGACAACCGCACCGAATACGTGACAGAAAATAACCCGGAACTCTCACTAAAATTGGAAAGGATGGTTTTCGGGAAACTCCAGCAAGTCCCTACACCATGGGAAAGCCCATGCTACAATGACATCTCTGTGTTCTTCTCAGCAGCCCAAGCTCCCCCAATACGAACGTCCAGTAGCATGCGAGCGTGGCTCTCCGCCATCAAGAAGAGTTCAAAGGGTCCAGTTTATCGCCGTATGTAATTTTTGCAGCCCATCAATCACCGACAAAGGAATCGTAATGGGCTGGGGGCTTGTGACGTGAATTGCCCGTGCCGAAGCTAAAGTTCCGTCTCTGTGGGGATGGGAAGAATGACTGAGCGTTACGCGAGGATAACATGTTCCCTCTGCATGAAGCGGTGAACTTTCCAATGCACATTTACTTTTGTTTATCCAACGCAAACACATACTAAATAGAACTTTCTCGATTGACCTAAAAAGCTTTTCAATATTAAACACATTAAACTAATAGTATTTTGTTGCTTCACTTCACCGTCCATTGACAGCCACATATTCTCCTAGATGATATCTTGATTTCGAACGCAATGGCCATTGGAAAGAAATTGTAGCAGCACACTCTCCTAGCATCCCGGCTGCATTGATGGCCGTGGACAAAAACGTCTCTCTCTACTAATAACCGAGCGGAGAAAAGGCCCCTTAGCTTTTTACAGCGGCGCGCCATCAAAACCACCGCTTATCGGTCTTGGTTTTTGGTGTTGAGTAGGCGGAGACGCCGTGTGACGGGGTGGTGTGAGCAGTACGCGCCAGTTGACGAGAGTTGACGTGTGAGGTTCGGCAGTCCAAAATAGTTATGTTGTAAGGGCCGGCCTTTCTGAAAGCCTTAGATAATGAAACCCGCTCCAGGCTGATATGTCGGAGGTGAACACCGTCACATCTTGGGTTGTTGCGGGCTTCCAGGCTTTAGGGCAGATGCTACAATGTGTGACAATTGTTTTTGCAGAACATGGCGGCGTTACATGGCGGTCGTTGTTGTGCTTGGGGGGAAACATGAAGAGACACGCCCAAAACGCTATAGGTCATTTCGCTTGGCGGCTAAATATGTGGCCAACCGGGCGGACACGGCATGTTGCTATACCAAATCTATTCTACATATCAATGACCCCCCTATATTGTCTGCGTGCCAAGCTTCTACAAATGAGATGCGGCTGGAATACTCTGCCGAGCTCTGCCATCCTTAGCATGCGCCTACTCGCAAGGTTGGGGAGGGATGGTCAGCTCACGATTCGCCACTACGGCCAACACAAGTGTGTATGAATTGCAGGATAAGGTCCCTTTGCGCAGTATCGGACGTCCCGATTGATAAGACATTGCTATCATACTGTTAGCATCCACGACCGATTGTGTTTTGACCTCTTCTGCTTTCTTTCTGCTCTCCTCTCCCTCCCTACCTCATATGATTGTGCTTTGGAAGCACATGAAAGAAAGGCAGTGTACCGGTGGGCTGGCTCCGCGCCCGGTATGCGTCGAAGAACTGGACCGTTGCATCGGCCGTCTCAGGTCTAGTTGCGGTAGGTTAACAGACGAACCTTGTCCTTGGGCCCGCGGCCAGTTGAAATCATACGTACACTTCCCACTCGACCGAGCCAAGATATACCGGCAGTTTCCGCGAGTCCCTAACACAATACGAGTAAGTTTAATGGAATGAGTATTTCCGGGGCCGATTTTATCTTCTCTTCCCCTTTCTTCTTTCTTACAAAGCAGGCGAGTCGCTGGGGAGTCGCCTGAACAGGCCGACGGCTGACTTGGGGCCCCAAATTTCCTCGGCGTCGCTGCCGTAGTACTGGCGGATGATCTTTTGGCGGACCGGTTTCCGGCGGTCGTACCAAAACGGAACATCGAGATAGATAACGCCGGCCAGCGGAGGCGACAGTGGGTCTCTCGCAGGTGAGCCGTCCGGATCGCCTACACGACAACTTATGAGCACAGGAAATCATAAGAAGTCGCAACCTTAATTTGCTGCATCTTACCGGCCGCATAGAGGTTGGCGGCCACATGGGCACCGCCGGACGAGTGGCCAAACAAGACGACCTTGTTGGGCGATCCGCAGCCGTACTCGTCGGCTCCAATGTTGTTGTACACCCAGTCGCGCACCATCTGAACGTCTTCGGCGCCGCCAGGATACACAACGTTGGGCACCAGTCGATGATTTGCCAGGACAGTCACAACGCCCCGGGCGGCGAAGGCGTACCCAATGTTTGCGTAACACTGGGAAGGGTATTAAGTTTGGTTCCATCTGTATGCGGGTTCTCTCCCCTCCCTTTTCTTTCCAACACTCGATTCTTCTACTATTCTTCTAGTAACACCTTGTGGTTCTCTACTAACCTTGTCGCTCCAGCTTTTGTCGCCAGAGAAAAAGCCGCCACCATGAAAGTAGATGAGGACCGGCCGGCCGCTACCGGGCCCCGGCGGAGCATACACATCCAGGACGTTACGTGCGTCGAGGCCGTAGGAAGCGTTCTTGATGACGCGGATGTCACGCGGGAATGCATCATACAGCGGTTCATATAGCTCACGCCATATCTGTGTGATCTATTAGCAGACATATCAACCATAGAGCCGGTGTCCTCTGTTTGTTGCTTACGTCTTCATCGCCCGGTCCAAACTTGATGGTCTCTTGCGCAACCTTTGCTAAAACGGCTTCCATTTTCGGTCGCGGGAATGATTTGTCGATTTTGTTTCCCTTCTCGCCTTTCTCACTCTCTCACCAGACTGACCATTCTTCTCTTCTACTTCAGACTCTGGATGTTGTCGGGAACCGCGCCAATCGGAAGCCGGCGATTACAAGAGCTTATCTGTGGAAACATTTGGCTGTATGAAACTATCTAGTGGGCGGAGCCCTCTACCGCCAGGGCCATGAATATCCACATCACGTAAAAGGGGCAACATCTTATCTGCTAATGCTCGGGTGCTGCACTGGTCTCAGTTGTGGGCCTGGCACTAATTGAAGCCCAGTGAATATATTCCTAGGCCAACGCTCTGCTCACAAAATACATGCCTTGCATGTGCATTCAAGACGCCAACTGGCAGAAAAGAATCATGGAAACCAGGTTGACAAGGTATGGCTGCAGTCTCAGTAACCTTTCCCCCCTCTTTTTTGTCCAGCTACACCGTTGTCTATCACCCCTATTCACTCTCTAACTGCCAAGATCCGAGGTTCAAGCACATGCATCACGGAAATGCTGCTGGGTGATCATCAGCGGGCAAGTCTACGATGTGACAGACTTTCTAGACGAGCATCCTGGTGGTGCGGCTGTTGTTCTTCGCTACGCCGGCCGGGACGCTACTGAGGCGTTTGTCCCATTGCACGCGGCCGGCACGCTGGAGAAATACTTGCCACCAAGGTGTGTTTCAGGGACTTGTGTCACTTTTACCTTTGTTCTATTCCAACATTGTTCTGACAAGCACAGCAAAAGGATGGGTGCCATATCGGAGCAGGAGACAGGGATGGGGGCGGAAAAGGAACAACCGAAAGTCCAGCAGGCAACGGAGAGTGTGTCGGGGCCCAAACGGCCAAAGCTGTCGTCCCTCATCAGCCTGGACGACTTTGACGTGGCCGCCTCCAAGGTGCTCGCTCCACGCAGTTTTGCATGTATGTGGTCGTTCTTCCGCATGGAGAGCAAAATCTGCAACGGGAAGCCATGAATGCTAACCGGCCAGTCTTGGCCACCGGCGCCGAGGATGGGACGGCACTTCGGCGCAACCGTACGGGATGGAGCCGCCTCCGCTTCCGGCCACGCGTGTTGCGGCCAATAACACAAGTCGACACGTCTTGCACGCTCTTTGGGGCCCGGTTCGCGGCGCCCTTTTTCGTGTGCCCAGCAGGCGGCGGCAAGCTGGCACACGCCGACGGCGAGGTGCTGCTGACGCGGGCGGCCGGCCGGCGCGGCGTGCTCCAGTGGGTATGCAACAATGCCGGCTGCACCATCGCGGAGATGGCAGCCGAGGCACAGCCTGGGCAGACGTTGTTCTGGCAGGTCTATGTCAAGGCCGACCTAGCAGCATCCGAAGCCGAGATCAGGGAGGCGATTGCGCTGGGCTACAAGGGTTTTGCTATCACGGTCGACGCCATTCGGCCGGGCAAGCGAGAGCAGGACATCCGCACGAGCTTGGCCGAGGACGACCAAGACGAAGACATCGAGGAGGAGGATTCAAATGCCACATTTGCACAGGCGCCCACGGTAAAACGACCGTACGTCAGCTCTGCTAACTTGTTTTTTTATGCCCGGCTTTATGTTCTCTCCATCCACTGACAATCAAGTCCTGTATATGCTGAGTTTGACTGGCCCGCCGCCGTGCAGTGGCTGCAGAGCCTGACAGACCTGCCGATCGCCGTCAAGGGCATCCAAAGCTGGGAGGACGCGGCGCTGTGCAAACACTACGGCGTTCATCCCTGGCTGTCCAACCACGGCGGCCGGCAACTGGACGCGGCGCCCACGGCCGTCGACACGCTTCTGGAGATGCGCCGGAATTGCCCTGACGTGTTTTCTGCTTGCGAGGTCGTGGTCGACGGCGGCGTGCGCCGTGGTGCTGATGTTGTCAAGGCGCTGGCTCTGGGTGCCCGTGCCGTGGGCCTCGGCCGGCCCTTTCTGTATGCACTCACCCTCGGAACGCCAGGCGTGCTCAAAGCCCTCGACATCCTGCAGCACGAGGTCGAGACTACGATGGCCCTGTTGGGCGTTGTGTCGATTGGCGAGCTGCGGCCGAGCCATGTTGCCATTGTCGACCAGGCGTATTTGTAGGATAGTAGTTGAAATCCATATTCCGGCATGTATTATGTTGCCCTCTTGCCACAGGGGTTTTGCGTCGTTTTCAGATTTTACCTTCCATATCCAAACAACCACCGAACAAAATGAAATCGGGCACGAGTTACTCCGTGCATTTGTGGCCATTTTTAGATCCGCCTTTCCCTCTTATCAGGCTCCGCATGCACTGAACCATAGTCTGCACCAGTCCTTATCTACGGCATCGCCCCTACTTACATTAGGCAAGGCGGTTATCTCCGTATCGCATACGTTTCGCAGATCTTATGTTTCCCAGATTTTGCGTTCCGCAGAGATTCCTTGTTCTGTTTACACCCTCATTCACCATGGGCCGCCCAAAAGTACCCTACAGCGAGCGTCGCCGCGCAGCCGTCGCCTGCACGTTCTGCCGCTCCACAAAGCGCAAATGCAGCGCCACCGTGCCATGCGTGCAGTGCCAGCGCCGCGGCCTGACATCGTCATGCTCGTTTGCCAGCTCGGCTTTTCCATCTCCCGGAGCCTCGGCCCGAGCACCCCCATCGTCTCCACTGCTGCCATCACCATCCACATCTACTATCGGGCCACCAAGCGCGCCTGGCTCGGCGTCGTTCCCGGCCGGCCAAAGCCGCACGTCTCCCACACCCCGCACCCTCCGGAGAGACGGCACCGAGCACCGGCGCGACGCCGTCCAGACGCCGGCACGCCGGCGGCCGGCTGCGTCGTTGTCTGGCAGTCGTCCAACTTGGACACAGCCACGGCTACTTTTCAACACGAGCGGTGAACAGAGTAGGTCGTACGCTACCCGTGCCTCCATTTCTACCATGCTCACATTCGCAGTCTACATCGGCCAGGCCGCGTCGCTGTCGTTCCTGCAGCTGGCTCGCGAGATTGTGGCCGAGCACATTGGCCCGTCCAATTTCTCGCACAATGGCAAAATCCAGACCATGTTGGAGACCGCGCCACCGGCAGAGACGGCCCAGACGCCAATCGAACCGCTCGAGTCCACGGTAGGCGTAGAGCAGATGCTCTCGTTTGCGCGGGTCTTTAACGATTCGGTAAGAGAGGAGGAAGAAAAAGAAGAAAAAGAGTAGAAAATGAACCCGCCATGCTGACGACCAGGTGGATGGGCTTATGGACCTGTTTGCGCCATCCGAGATCGAGGGTCTCCTGGTGGGCTCCAACGCCACGGATGCCCGGTACCGCAACCCGTACAAACGAGCAACGGTCGACTTGGTTGTGGCCATTGGCGCACAGTGCACGTCGCCTGAAGCCGCGAACCGCATCGGCAAGCCATACTTCCGCCACGCACAGCAGCTGGCCATGTCGGAGACGCTTGAGGACCCCAATGTCGACATGATTCGCGTCTTTCTGCTGATGGCCTTTTACATGCTGGGCGCCTGCCGCCGCAACGCCGCTTTTATGTACATTGGCATCGCCACACGCGCCGCCGTTGTGCTGGGCATGCATAGCCGCGTCTCGTACACGGATATGAGCCAGCCGCGCTTCCTACTGCGTCTGCGCATTTGGCTCAGCCTCTGCAACCTCGACATGACCGTCAGCGCCATTCTCGGCCGCCCCGCCGCCACCGCCATGCTGCGTACCGAGCTTGACAACGCCCTCCATCTCATGACTTCTGCTGTGACTAGCACCGACATGGACCTGTGCCTGCTGCTGCCCACCTACAAGATCCTCGGCATCATCAACGACATCGTCGACAATCTCTACGGCCGCACCACAGTGTCCGTTACCTTCATCGAGCAGTATCTCGACGCCATCGATGCCTGGCGGCGAGATTTCGGCAAACCCCCGGCCAAGCCGTCGCCCAGCCACGTCCGCAATTTCCACAGCATCCACGGCGTCTACGCCCGCTCCGAGAACAGCATCGGCACTGTCCACGTGTCTTGCCTTTACTATTTTGCCGTCACCCTGGCCACCCGCCCTATCCTGACCCACAGCCTCGTCGCCCCACCGGACCAGCTCCCCGATTCCTGGGCCCAGGTGGCAATGGCCTGCGTTGTCGCGGCTACCTACTTGGTCCAGACCTGTGTCGACGCTCAGGACGCCGGTCTTCTCCTGGGCAACATGTGTATCCTAAAGTAGGTTCATTTCTATGCGTTTATTTCTTTTCTTTTTTTCAATATTTTTCATTTTCTATTTTCATTCTATTTTATTTCTAACGTCACAGAGCCCTCGTCTTTATTGCCGGTCTCATTCTTGGTCTCGAGTCGTTCTCCAAGCAGCAGATTGACTACGAGGTCGAGACCGCTTTTGCCGGTGCCCGCCGGAACCTTGCCTTCCTGGCTGTCCTTAGTCCCCAGGCCAACCACTACCTCGAGATCCTGCGCCTGCTGCAGATTGCCATCACCAAACAGCGGCAACATCACAACCACAAGAGCCGCAACCGCTACGTCACTAGGCTCTTCTCTCCATCACCCGCGTCTGCCGACCCGAACACCTCCGAGCCCGCACCTGAATCCTTGGGCTATGCAGCTAAAGAAACCACCGCCTCGCCACCTGCGACAATGGCGGATGTGCAGGCCGCAGAACGTCCAAATGATGATGGACGGAACGCCAGGAGCCCTGACACGCATGCTGCGCCCTCATCAAACGGCTCATGCGCTCCGGCCGATCCCGGCATCGGCGAGATGCTCTTGGACTGGGCCGACGGTAGCCTTTCGCAGTGGGACGACTTTTTTTAGTTCTCGCCGACATGTTCTTTTCAATGTAGTGGGTTGTTCCAGTCCCACATTGCGTGCCGTTTTAGTAGAATCTATTTCTGAGATTTTGTATTGTGATAAATGGCCGAACATAACAAATATCGAATAGCACGGCAGGGTTAATAGACTGTGCCGTCGATATACAGGCCTGGAGCAGCTACTAATCCACTTAAATAAAATCCCTCCGTTTGCGGCAGCGAACGAGCGTTTCGCTTGTTCCTGTGTGTCTATGACAAGCGATGAAATGTCTATCAGTATAAGGTGTATTGACATCAACGATAAGGAGGCTCAGCAGGACGGCTTTCAATGTCTGCAACACTTGGAGACATCAGCCGCGGGAAAATTGATGCAACCAAAGCAGAGGCTGCCGCCGGCGCTACCTGTTATCAAGATAAAATAGGCCCGACCAGTTGCATTGCTGACTTTGTCATCACATGTAGGTAGAGACTTTTGGCTGTACCAGCAGCTGTTTCGAATCCTGTCAACGGCGAGAGGCTGGCCCTGGACCAGGTCTGGGACGTAATTTGGATGCACGCATCTTTATCGCTCTATAGCATTCTGCTCACTCTTCGCCGGGCCTGCAACGGAACCCGGATACCTCTGTAACCATAGCTGGCCACGACCTCTCATATGAACCAATAGTGTATCTATTGTAGGATACATATGCCTACTAGTTAGTGCTAGTACTAGAGATTCTCTTTTGCTGGTCTAGTCTAGTTGGTCTGACAACAGTATCACTACTAGCTGTCCTTTTTTTATCCGGATCTAACTTGTGCTTGCCCACGTAGTCTCTAACAAGATATTCGGAGAATCGGGCTAGATGTCTATATTTTGGGCCGGGTTCATCTATCCAATCCGAATCAATGAAACCAGTTAAGCGACCGAATAAATCCATACCGAAGGTGTTGAAGATTGAGAGGTGAAGAACGCGCGGAAACAAGTCGTCGGATAAGGTCGCCATCGCGTAGATAGTATTGTGCCCGGGCCGAAACCTTAGTCCTCAATGCCGATTGCGCTGCCTCCTACCTAGGTGGCCAAGCGAAAGGAGTCGGTATGCTTCCATTGGCTTTCACGTGACTGTACTCACCCGCAGCAGCGGCTGGTGCACGTACCATCACCCACCGTGCGCTACCCGATATGCCAAGCACTACTCAAATCTGTTGACCTTTCCCGGCTCCCGGCACTCGGTGCCGGAAAGACGAAAATGCAAGGCAGGAAAGAAGGTAATATGCAATACCAAAGAAGGAAAAGGCAAAAGGAAGCTGCTTTTCGTAGAGTCAGGATTGCAATATATTTCCGTGATCTCTTAGTTTCATTTCGCGCTCTTTCTCTTCTCGTGAAAACAAGCCCATTTCGACTACTACCATCCGACCGCTCAACAGAAATCTACTTGCATCTGTTCTTCCTACCAGACCATGGGCTCAATTGAAGAATCTACGTGGCGGAAGCTCCGGGTCGGCGTGGTGGGCGGTGGCATTGGCGGCCTGTGTGCGGCCATTGCGCTGCGACGTGCAGGCCACGAAGTAGTCGTGTACGAGCGAAACGACTTTGCTGGCGAGGTGGGCGCATCCATCTCGTGCGCGGCCAACGGCACACGCTGGCTGCACGAGTGGGACGTCGACGTGGCCAAGGGCGACCCGGTTGTTTTGCAGAAGCTGATCAACCGCGACTGGTACACCGGCAAACCAGTTAGCGTCTACGACCTAGCCGACTACGAGGAGCGTTGGGGCTATGTGTATAACATGTTTCACCGTGTTTATATGCATACTATGCTTAAAGATACGGCATTACAAGATGAGGGCGAGGGTGAGCCGGTGAAGCTCTTAGTACAATATAACGTGAGTATAAATAAACACTTTACTAAAAGTATATATTATCGCTAACGAAACAGTGTAAAAGTATTAACGTAACAACGGGCACTATCACGTTTACAAACGGCGTCGAAACCACACACGACTTGATTATCGGAGCCGATGGTATCGGTTCCGTCGTGCGTCGCCTAATCGACATTCATCCCGAGCGGAAGCCTTCCGAACAAAGCTGCCTACACGCCAACGTCACCACCGAAGACGCCGTGCGTCTTGGCCTCGTCGACTACTCTAAAGATGCCGCACTCGAGTACTGGGGCGGCCAGGAGGGCAAGTGGGACAAGATTGTGCTCTCGCCCTGCAACGGCGGAAAGCTGTTGTCATACTACTGCTTCTTCCCCCGCGAAGTCGGCGACTATACCACCCATACTTGGGGCGGCGCCGATCGGCCGGTCGAAGAGCTGCTGGCCTGCTACCCGAATCTCGACGCCCAGGTTAAATCACACCTGGCTATTGGCGTAGAGATCCAGCCATGGCGCCTTTGGGTCCAGTAAGTTGAGTTGTCGTTCTCTGTAATGTAGGATTAAAAGCTAATGTTTTTTTTTTCAGCCAACCATACCCCTACATGCATAAAAGCATGGTCTGTCTTCTTGGCGACGCTGGCCACCCGGTACGAACCGACCATCTCTTCCCCGTTCAAGAGAAAGTGACTAATATACTTACATTATAACAGATGATGCCTCACCAAAGTCAGGGTGCATGTATGGCCATCGAGGATGCAGCGGCATTAGGCATTCTGTTTGGCAAGGAACGCTTCCGTGGCGATGTTGGTGAAAGCCTCTCGGCTTACACCGAAATCCGACTGCCCCGGGCCACGCGCGTACAAGCGGCCGCAGCCCGGGCGGCATATAATATCAACGAGCGAATCGGTATGCTTACATGGCATTTATCTTTGCGGCATGTTTCGCAAGGCAGGCACCATTGTTCTAATTCCTTGCAGGTTTTTCAAACAACAAGGACGTCGAGGCATACAAGGTCGAGAGCGAGAAAGACAAGTTGACCATTGAAGAAATGAATGCGTAAGTGCTCCCTATGGTGTATTTTGTTGTTTCCGCTCTTTTCGTGGATATAGATTGACAAGATTACAGGTACGACATGTTCATGGATATTGACGAGACGCTCGCCGGGAAGCGTGGCACCGCATTTACCGCCAAGTTCATCAGGGGCCTGCCTTTTGGTCTGAAGCTGCCGATGGGTGTGGTTGGAGAATAATATTGTCATTTCCATACATTTTCGGCCTTTTCTTTTTTAAATGACGAGTCTATATAGTTTAGAAAAATAAAGAGAATAGAGCGAAAAATATTTTACGTTTCGTTATATGTAGCCGTACGGAAGTCGTAGGGGGAAGTACTAGCCCCTAGCCCCTGTCCCTACCAAAGTCACGAAATTCACACTCCTGTTCGTTATTAACCGTATTAATACTAATAAAAAATCACGCAGTATTAGGCACCAAAATCAAAATAAGCAGAATCAAAGTAATGCATCACCACTAGTTAAAGTGGCCACTGTTTACGTCAATCACCGCCTACATTTTGGCTGGTAGTTTCGCCAGTTCTTTTTACCAGAATTCGTCTGACAACGCCTCTCACGTGTAAAGGGGAGCCCAGAGGCTGAGTACGTTGTGTGACAAAATAGAATTAAACATAGAATAATGTTATATTAACTAAAAAAAAAAAAAAAACTTCAACTTACAGAGCACTCTCCGACAGTTCGGCGAGGGCCGATCAGTCCGCAGTTATTTATACACAGGATGGTGGCAACAAGCCGGAGTTGTTTGGCGCAGTTCCGATGTGTGTTTGCCGACCACATGTTGAGGGCGTCTGTAAACTGTGAGAGTACTTGGAAAGGCCTTTACACTTTTACACTTTTATACTTTTATTTTGTTTTATTTAACCATGTTAAACGGCTGGTCCTATCTTAAGGCACAGAAAAGGTTATAATCATAATATTAATTTTTACCTTTATAGACTAATTTTTCTGCGCTGATCGGCTTCATCCATGGCTATTCCCTTTGTTGTTGGCGATCATCCATGGAACTCGAACCAAGTAGAGCAAATCCATCTGGCACAATCCTCTCCAACCCCCAACCCCCCTGGCATAAGCCGTACAGGATTTTCAAGCAGCCTCTGGTTCCCTGATAACCATTTATTAAAAGCCACGGCAAAACCCCGGGCTTCGCTTGATGTTGGAACAATTAAGTTTTGGTAGTGGACCCCAACTCCAAAGGCTTCCCAAACTGTTCCGTAGATGGGTTCTACTGCCAGCCCTTTCATATCAAACGCCCCGCCCTCCTTCGAGCGAACAACAGCTATCTTCCCGCATTCACGGAGAGTGCTTCTCGCCAGCTTAACCGTTGATCACTCAGATATACAGTCATAGGCAAAATCAACACCATCCGACTCAGCCAACGCGCGTACCTGCTCTGGCCAGTCCGGCACCCGATAGTCGACAAGAGCGTCGTAGCTATACGGTCCGGCCAGGAGCATTGAAATTCTGGCTCTACTTGCAGTCCCCATGGGCCTAACCGGTATTCTAGTCGCCCGAGCGCTCCACTGCACAAGTTATGCCGCGTACATACCAACAGAAGTCGAAGCATCGTAGACCAGAAAAGACACAACATCTTTGTTCCCGCCGGCGGCTACCGTCGGAGTGCCACTATCGCCCCAGCAGAATGGGGCTATGAGCCCCAGTCTATAAAATATCCCGTGAAGGCGCACAGACTACAGTCGCAGCCTCCTCCAGAGTCATTGAATTAGGAATTCGCCACAACAAATCCCAGGACAAACAGGTGCTCCGCGAACGCACCTGGGCGATCGTTGATGCTGCAGGCTCCTTGGAGAAACCCGGCAACTCTTTCACCAGACGAGAGCCTGCTTGAATTGGAATGCACAACAATTTCTGCAAAATCGCTGCCGACGGTTCGCGCCCCGTCGTGCCGAGGGGATTGAAAATATAGAGCGAGTCCACAGGGTTCGGCGCAATGGCTGCCACATGGACGAGCACGTCCCTTGCTGTGGAGTAGGGCGTGGTATATTCTGTATTGGGGCGGTTTTGCACTTTCGGGAATTTATCAAGGACATCCGCGGCGTTTGTGGCGGTCTTGAGCCTGAAACGCCTCTCCATCGACATCTTTGACAATGGCGCCTTAGTAGCCGTGCACTTAACCACACCCAAGCCGTGGCAGCCATTGTCACCCAGAATGGTAATGCCTATGTTGACGGCTTCGGCTTATCGTTCTGGGCACCGGTTCAGAAGTACCGGGCGACGGGCAGCTCGGAGGATGGCGATGCATTGCGTGGCGCTACGGCACTCGAGATCACCAAATAGCAGTTCACTGACGGGTCGCTAAACCCAAAGGCTATTCCGCCTGAGGCTTATTACTTGGATCGGGGCCTTAATGGGTCGTCCAGGAAACAAGGACATCCGGCTGGATATATCTTACGACAATGGCACCAATGTACCTACCTCCTTGCCCACAGTTTTAGGAGTATTTTGCAAGTCATGCGTCACTGTGTTGGCAGTCCGGGGAAGGAATGATACTATTTTCATTGCTCCAGGAGCTGAGGCGTCCCGGCAATAGCATTGGTTGGATGCAGGGTATTTTGCGGTTGAGACCAATGAACAAGAAGGCTGCGAAGTCCATAGACATTGCTTTCGTCAAGTATAATGTATTCCGGGGGCATTGAACGAAGGTAGGCGAGAGGAATGTTTGATGTGATTCCAGATATAGCTTGAGAACTCGTTCGCTCAGAAGGCCTTAGGCGAAACTGAACTTCGCGAATGAATTTATGTTATTTGGTTAAAGCAATATGCCCGTAGGACGGGGCTACCGATGTAAATAGTTAGAAGTGAGATGATATCCAATAGCTCAGTAACATGCCGACTGAGATGATGACCTCGATACGCAGATGAATCGGAGCGATGGGTTTGAATTCCAGGACTTAGCTCGGGTTGACATGCCAAGTCATTTTATTCCATCCTCGATTAATTTCCTCTCCACCATCGCTCTAGTCTGGGTGATGATGAGAGTAGTGACTATCTACATGATTCTGGCCTTCTCAAGATGCGCACAAATGTTGAAGAAAGGTATCTACAACACAACATGATATTCAATACTTCAAGTACCAGTAATCTATTTGAATAGACCCTATTCTATCTTCTGCGCTCTCTTCCATGTGATTTGGTGGCCGTAGTCACATCTTTAGAGCTTTGAGGGCCTCCTCGAGTGTGCCAAACTTTCTGGGGTGGATTCCAAGAGCTTCTTTGGTCAAGATCTTGGCTTGGGAATCAGTCCAGCTTTGGTCCTTAAATTCGTCCCACAAGTTCATCATCGTACCCATCTCCTCAGCCCACATGGGCCACAAATTGTTGTAAGTTTCAACATCTGTTCGCACAAAGGCAACATTTTTGCCAGTTGCCTTCCCCCAAGCTTGCAGGAGCTCACCAGCAGTGGTGGTCTCAATTTCAGCTTTCACAATAACACCGTTCCGGGTTTTCGCTGAATCTGCTAGGATGGCCTCGACAAATGGACCGACGTTTGTGCGAACGTCACCTATGGTCGTAATCGGAGTGTCCGGGGAGTAGTCTGCGAGCTGGACATATTTGTTCGCAGTGGGGATGGAATACGGTTTAAACATAGGAAAAGTAAAATTGCTGTGGTACCACGTAACCCAGAGGAAAGTAGTTTTCTTCAAAAGCTCCTTGTCGGAACGGATGAACGCATCGACGCGATTCTTGCTTTCCATGTGTGGCACGACGTACTTGCCCTCGCTGATGGCTGCGCTGTTGGGCAAAGTGCTCCAGATGTAGTGCTCAAGAGTCGGCGTAGCGATGGCAGCACGGGCAAGGTTGATTCCTTGCTGGGTCTCAATTTCCATTGCTTTCTTGGGACCGAGTTTAGCGAACGGTTCAAAGAAATTTGTTATCGCATAGATGATGTGAGATCCCACGAACGCTGCCTGCAAAGACTCAACGTCATTGACATCTGCCTTGATCACCTCGACGCCTTTGGCACTTAAATCTTTTGCGGAATCACTATCCGGGCGACGAGTAATGGCTCGGATGTGATACGATGGGTTTCCAAGAAGGGTTGCGAGAACACCACCACCTTGGCTGCCAGTCGCACCGAAAATGACAACAGTCTTCTTGGAGGCCATGATTCCGTTGAAGAATTGAAAAGAGTTAAAAAGCTAAGATGTCGTGTATAAAAATGTTAACTGCTGTGTTGTCTGCTGTGCTGTTGGTGGACTTCCGGCAAGGCCTTGATGGGGAGTCCTTCACCAATATATAATCATCAGACTGTTCATTGTTCAATATCATGAGACAATTACGGCAGTACCCATCTGACAGGCCATCAAACCGGTGTGGGGTTGATCGCTGAATAATCCCCACGTCGCATAATCCAGCAGTATGTTCCAGATTTCGTACATTTTCGTTGTTACATTAATTCTTTTGGCGCAGACTTCTCTGAGATGGACGAGCTGTCCAGCAACTCCGGCTACTCCGGCTACCCCACGCGTATATATGCAGGCTTCGTA
This sequence comes from Sporothrix brunneoviolacea, assembly GCA_021396205.1. Taxonomy (NCBI): domain Eukaryota; kingdom Fungi; phylum Ascomycota; class Sordariomycetes; order Ophiostomatales; family Ophiostomataceae; genus Sporothrix; species Sporothrix brunneoviolacea. The sequence continues at coordinate 40,131 of WNYD01000105.1, forward strand.
AAGCGGCCACATCAGTAATCCTGTCGCTTTTTTTTTCTCCATAATTCACCCTTTAGTTGAATTACAGTGTAGCCACGGGCCCATCTCATACTTTGCAAATGTCTGGCTGGATGTAGAATACCCCAAATATGTGGAAGCCCACGGATGGGATCCTCTCTGTCAGAGATATCGTTGTTGACCTTTGGGGTGGTTGGGCATTATAACCACCTAATTTTAGACATCAATTTAAAGTACTGACAAACTGCCGTTTGGTCGCCCGCCCAATGACTTCATTCTGTAGATGCGGTTTCTTTTACATTCCTTTGAATTAGTCGCCCCGATCTACTATAGTATCAACTAATCCTTTACACTCCCGCCCCCTACTATTCCCCCCGTGATACTACCCTCTGCCATCGTATCGAGCAACGAGACGGCAGACAACCCATCCATAACTTCACAAAAACTATTATAATATCCGTAGTTGAGGTCTGATGACACAAGCGTGGTGACGCCAGACGCGGCCGCCGACAGCGACGGCGGCAGAGCCATCTGTGTTGGTGTGAAAAGCATGTTATTTAAATCCATGACTGTCGTCTCGTTGGAACCGCTGGCGCAGTGAGTCCCCTGTCATTGTTGTGGCTGCTGCTGTGGTTGCCTCTGTCGTAATAGCGATGGGGGTTTCCCAGCTAAAAAACCCGATCATGCTCATGTTGCCGTCAGCAGGTGTGCTCGTGGTATATAAGACTGAGGACCAGTCAGCAGCAGATAGACACCCAGTCGTTACCGCTCGTCTGAACAGCAAACCTACATGAACTTGTCATCCTGTGGCCCTCATTGCCAACGCCAGCACTTAATGATTCTATTAATATGCACCTCGTTATTCTACAGTCCATAGACCCCCAAGGACTGATCACCTTTGCGGAGACTTTCCTACATTAGGAAATGCCTTTGTAACATCTACTATCCAACTATGCCTATTGTTATTATAGTTACCATTCCGATACGAATACCCGAACTAGCACTATCTAACAGAATGGACCTCGATTATTGCACTGTGGCAAGTTAATTAGTTCAGCCATGTCCGCACCCTCGGACATTGTCCCGTCTATAGTGCCGAAGAGGCCGATGCTTCGACGCCTGATTTACATCCGAGGAATAAATTATCGCCGGGAGACGACCACTCGGTAATACACCAATCGTTCAAAGTCAGGAGTCGTAGCCTGGAAGGTTGGAAATGGGAAGAGGTGCGCTGTCCGTCGTTACTTACTAACTCTTCGAAGACACTTTCTGGTTCATGAAGAGGAAAAGATGTGCTCGCTTAACCGTTGCTTGCCTCTATCAACGTACTCGTCGGGCAAGCCAAAGTCGAGTTGTTGTAAAAAGCATTAATACCCCGCGAGTTTCCAGCATCCCAAACGGCTTATCGTGAGCCTATTCGCTGATAGTGCAATGTAAGGAAATGGGGGGAAATAAAAAGGAAGAGGAACAAGACTCCGACAGCAGGTATGATATCAGGTACTGTGACCGACGGTTGCCGCCACTATGCCCCACCGGCAACAGGGAAGTTCATGTTTTGGTGTGAACAGCCTTGTTAACGAACCGGCATACCCTTTTCCGACTGGCTGCTGGCATTGCAATTTCCGGCCCGTTCAACGGCGGAACTAAAATAGTAGGCTCGGAGGCTTGGGAAGGAGCGGGGATCGATCTGCATTATTTACCTGCAGTGCGACGTCGCCGTGCGGAGTAGAAACCTTGTGTATGTATGTAAATAATCTGTGGAGTAATAGTCCCCACGGGGTAGTTGTTGCGGAGTAGTTTTTTCACGGAGTGGTTCTCCTTTACGACATATGGGCCAACCCTTGTTGAGATCGTCTTCGTAGTTGAAAAACACAGACTGTTTGTCCTTGGAGTATATATAAGAGCAACTTGTCTTTCGTCTAAATGTCTCGAGTTGCCTTGAACCGACCAGCACCTCTAACTGCCTCTCATTTCTTCCCATTGGCACAATGCGTTCTTCCACCACCCTAGCAGGAGCCGCTCTTGCTTTCGCGGCTGTGGCCTCCGCAGCGGCAGCATCTCTGAGTGGCATCTGTAATAGCTCCTATGTGGCGGCCGCCTTGCCAGTTGGCGTCATCGAGGGCATCGTCATCGACCGCTCATCGGTGACAACGCAGTTAGTCACGAACTACACGGCCAGCTCGATCTTTTACCCCACGGACACATTCGACTACTGCAATGTGACTTTTGCATATTCTCACGATGGCATTGCCGACGATGTCGTCCACGTGCAGTACTGGCTCCCCACGCCGTCTCAGTTCAAGAACCGTTATGTCTCCACTGGCGGCGGCGGCTGGGCCATCAACTCGGGGTCGTCAATGATTCCGACCGGCATCATTGCCGGCGGGTACGTTTTTATCTCCCCACCTCTCGTTTCGTCTTATCCTCTGCCTTGTATGCCCCCCCGGGCAGAAGCAAAATCACTAACAGCCCTTGTAGTGTGGGTGGTCTGACGGATGGCGGATTCGGTGGCTTTAACGATCAGTTCAGCGGTGTTGCGCTCCTAGCGAATGGTACCATCAACTGGCAGGCTACCTACATGTTTGGTACGCTTTGTTTTCTGTTTACACTCTATATCCGTTGCCCACCTTGTAGGAGCTGAAGCTAATGCCTATATAGGATACCAAGCTCACCATGAGCTGGCCGTGCTGGGCAAGGAGCTGACGCGCAACATCTACCAGGTGGCGTCCAGCACTAAGATCTACTCATATTACCAAGGTTGCTCTGAGGGCGGCCGCGAAGGATGGAGCCAAGTCCAACGCTTCCCGGACCAGTTCGACGGCATCGCTGTGGGTGCCCCAGCCTTCCGCTGGGCGCAGCAGCAGGTCAACCACCTGACTGCCAACGTCATGGAACAGACGCTTGGCTACTACCCCTCCAGCTGCGAGCTCGAAAAAATCATGAACCTGACCATCGCCAGCTGCGATCCGCTCGACGGCAAGACAGACGGCATCGTTTCGCGCTCCGACCTCTGCCTCCGTCATATTAACTTGAGCACGTTTGTCGGCGAGGCCTACTCATGCCCCGCCGCCACCGCCGGGATGGGCACATCCGCCACACCAGCCCAGAGCGGCACCATCACCTCCGCAGCCATCAAACTCGTGCGTGCGTACTGGGCCGGCCTGCACGATTCAGCCGGTGATCTTGTCTATTTCAGCTACCAGCCTGGCGCCACCTTTACGGACCTAGCTGCCGGTTACAATGCCACCACGGGTGCCTGGCAACTCGATGTCAGCGGCCTCGGTGGCATTTGGGTGGCGAAATTCATCGACTTACTGACCGAGGACAATCTGTCAAACTTAGACGGTGTCACCTACGACACGCTCAAGGAGTGGATGATTTTCTCGCAGGCCCGCTACAGCGACATTCTGCAGACGACGTACCCGGACCTTACCGCCTTCCAGGCGGCAGGCGGCAAGGCGATCCACTTCCACGGTGAGCAGGACTACTCGATCCCCACGGCCTCGTCCGTGCGCTATTGGGATTCGGTGCGATCCGTCATGTTCCCGCACAAGTCGTACAAGGAGAGCGCGGCGGCAGTCGACGACTTCTACAGGCTCTACCTCGTTCCCGGCGCTAGCCACTGCGCGCTCAACGCCTATGAGCCGGGCGGTCCGTGGCCGCAGACATCACTGCAGACGGTGATCGAATGGGTCGAGAACGGCACGGCGCCGGACACCCTGGCCGGCACGGGCGATATTGACACGATATGCCGCTGGCCGCTGCGGCCGCTCTGGACTAACAATGGGAAGAAGTTCAGCTGCGTGTCCGACCAAGCCTCCATCGACAGCTTCACCTACGACCTCACCGCCTTCAAGCTGCCGGTCTACTAAATACGACGAAAATAATTGGAGACTTGAGGCGACTTACTGATAGCAATGTCCTATTACATTTGTTGTATTGATTCTTTCGGTTATGTGATCTCGCTACGCATTTGCTTTTGGACCCTTAATCTCCTGCAGCCTTCTTTTTTTTAAACAAAATATTAGCACAAATGTTAAGTGTTGTGCTATGCTGCTATGTTTCACTGTAGCTTAGTTTTATTATCTTATATTAGTTTACTTTTATTTTCCATTTTTCATGCCTTCAGATATTATGTGAAAATACTTGTTGATAAAATGGATACGACCAATTAAAATTCAAAGTCCATCAACAATACCAGTTCATCGTAGAAGTCTGTGATCGCGTCATGTTGGACTGCGTTTGCAGGCAGTTAGCTTGCCCGGCTTCATATATCCTTGTGGATATACGAAAAAAAACTTAGTGGGGTACGCTTTCGGATTTGCGAGGCTTAGCCGAGAGTGTTTTATACATTCATTCTACCGTCGGCCGACTAGTGCGAAGAGTGCTTCTCAAGATCAAAAACAATATAAAAGGATGTTCGGTGCAAGAATCGGTTTCAATTCATAAATACGGAGCCGTGTCGTACGTTTAATTAGACATGGCACTACCAAAATGACTCTGCGTTATCCCAACCTGGTCGTAGTCGGCGGCAGCTACGTTGGTCTGTCTACCGTATTACCCAGCTTAACTTAACAAGAGTGAGCTAACTATATCATGAAATTCGCTGACAGGTGGTTCGTACGAGTACAGGCACGAATATCGCACAACAGCTCGCAGCCAGATTTCACGACCGCTTTCACGTCTTGTTGATCGAAAAGAACTCGCATTTTAACCACCTGTTCGCGTTTCCACGCTTCGCGGTCACAAACAATGTCAAGACGCAGAAAGCATTCATATCCTACTTGCCAGGAACGTTTGCCGCCTCGCCCTCTGGATCTGGACCAGTGCTACAGGCCAAAGTCATTGACGTGGATAGCTCATCCGTCAAGCTGGACCGAAATGTCTCTCTGGACGACCAGCTTCTTGATAAAATCTCATACGATTTTCTGGTTGGTCATGCCCTTGGTCGCCTCCAATTGTTCACTACCTCATATACAACATGGTCCCTGGTCTCCTTCTAATGTCTGGACTGCTTCCGATGGCACAACTGGCGTTGCTAATTATCCCCGCCCGAGCAGGTTCTTGCCACGGGCACCGATGCGGTCCCGCCGTCCAGAATGCGCGGGACCGAGAAGCAGGAAGGAGTGGAATATCTAAGGCGGCATTCTCAGGAGGCGGCGCTGCGCTCGAACATTATCATCATAGGCGAAGGTGTAGTTGGGGTCCAGATGGCCACGGACCTCAAGGATCTCTATCCGGCAAAGTCGGTCACTATCGTCCATTCACGCCAGAACCTCATGAACCGCTTTGCCGCCGGGCTGGACAAGATTGTCAAGAACCGATGCGCAGAACTGGGCTGGGCACGCGGGTCGAGATCCCCCGCGAGGGTTACCCGACAGACGGCGGCGTCTTCAATGTGGAATGCGAGGATGGGACCAAACTTCTAGCCGATATGGCGGTATGAACAAATTGCAGAGACAATCTCGCATATACGGGGTTTAGGTAACTGGGTTACATGTGTACTGATGATGATCTTGCGGTCTCGCAGATTGTGTCCAACGGCCTGGCCCCGCAGTTCAATATTCTGCGGTCTCTTTCGCCCGAGTCGATCGACGCCGACAGCTACGTGCGCGTGTTGAGCAACCTGCAGATCAGCGACCCAAGATAGCCAACCATTTTTGCGGTCGGCGATATTGCCGCCACAGGCGCTGCAAAGGCTGCTAGGCCGTGAGTACTCGAGCTTGAATAGCTTCTTTTCAACAGTGTCGCAGTGCACCTCAATTGGACCGCTAACAATTTCGACTAGCGGGGCAAAACAAGCTGCCCTTGTCGTCGGCAACATCGATCACATCCTGAATAAGGAGCCGCTGGAAGAGTACGATGCATCGGATGCGCACGGCATTCACCTGACACTGGGTATTGCAAGTCGACATCCACCTACACCTTGCTCGTATCCTTTCTTGTTTTTCCTCCTTCTTTTGCTTCTCTTCCGTCTATCCCGTGACTAATGCCTTACCACCGATGACAGAGAAAAAATGTTGTTTTCCGTAACCCTGGACCGGGTTCCGACGAACACTTCACGAAAGACAGAGATGACGGGTAAGCCAGGCAACCCATCACCGCAAAGTCCGAGTGAGCTCCGACGCTAGCACATATGTAGGTCGATCGGCATTAGGTTAGCTCTTCGTCTATTCTGTTAAATGCACCGCAAAACCCATATACTGTCTCCGCCTCTAAGGAAAACATCGCGTATCGCCGATGCTTATCTACGTTGAGAGATCTAAAAATCGAAGACAGCACTTCGCAATTTTTTGAAAACTTCAACCTCGAACAACAAGACTTTAAAATGGCTTCCTGGCTGACGCGTCTTGCCGCTGAAAGCGGCCTCACTACAGTTCTGCAGTCGAGCCGCGATGCTAAGCTGCTCTGCGCCCAGCGCTTCGTGCGGCTCTTTGCTTACGGCGCATCGTTCCTTGTCCTCGTGCCATTCCTATCAAGCCTTGGCATTCCAGACGCGCAAATTGGGCTGTTTATGACGCTGACACTGCTTGGTGATGTGGTGGTCAGCCTCGTGTTAACGGCAATCACCGACCGCGTTGGCCGGAGGCGTATCCTCTCGGCCGGGGCGGTGCTGATGGCCTGCAGTGGCCTCATCTTCGCCGTCAGCGGCCACTTTTGGGTTTTGCTTTTGGCAAGTATCGTGGGCGTCATCAGCCCCAGCGGCAATGAGATCGGACCCTTCCGCGCCGTCGAAGAGTCAGTGCTTGCCCAGCTTACGCCCACGGCGCAGCGCACAGACATGTTCGCGTGGTATACCCTCGTTGGCACGGCTGGCACGGCGCTGGGCTCGCTAGCCAGCGGCGGAATCGTGCAGCTCATCCAGGGGAGCGAAGGGCAGCAGCGGCAACCGGGGGACACTCGAGACAACGGCGCCTATCGAATTGTGTTCTTCTTATATGCCGGCATCGGGGTTCTTAAGCTGCTGCTGACTCTGGCCCTCACACCAGCCATAGAGGTTGCTCCGGTTGCGCAACAGGAGACGAACACAGTTGAACTTGAAGAAGGAAGTGGCCTCTTGTCCGAAGCAGACGAAGACGAGGCCGACGAAGGCCACGGAGAAGACGAAGAGCTCCTGATCACTCCGACTACCCCCGCTACCAAAACCACAACCACTTCTAGTTTCTTTCAGCAGATTCGATCGCTCGTCCCGCCAATCTCTCCGGAGTCCCGCCATATCCTCTTTCGCCTGATTTTGCTCTTCGCCTTGGACTCCTTCGCCTCTGGCTTGGCGTCGCCCTCGTGGATCACGTACTTCTTCATCACGGTCCACACCCTGGCGCCGGCCGTCTTAGGCACGCTCTTCCTCGTCACCAACATCCTAGCCTCCTTCTCGAATCTGCTTGCGCTCCCGTTAGCCCGCCGCTTAGGCCCGCTCAAGACCATGGCGTTTACGCATTTGCCGTCGGCTCTTTTCTTAGCCCTCGTGCCCATCCCGCCCGCCTCCGCGGCCTTTGGCACGCCCTTGGCCATGACCTTTTTAGCGCTGCGTGCCTGCACCCAAAGTATGGACCAGGCGCCGCGACAGGCCTTCCTGTCCGCAGCGGTGCTCCCAGCCGAGCGAACGGCCGTCATGGGTGTGGTGAACACGGTCAAGACGCTGATGCAAGCAGGAGGCGTTGGCTTTTCTGGCGTACTAGCAGGCCAGCATTTATGGGTTGTGCTACTAGGCGGTGCGGGCGCCCTGAAGGCGGCCTACGACTTGTTACTGCTCTGGAGCTTTTCTCACATGAGCAACCGGCAAGACGATGCACAGAGTTTTGCCACCCGGAGAAACGATGTGTAAAGTAAGGGAAGTGATAAGGTAAGCTAGAAAGAAAGAAGAAAGGGCACTTGGGTTTAAATTAAAGAGGATTGGGTCCAACGTGTATTATAGGTCATGAGCTACGATGAATAAAAGTGCGCATACGGAGTACGGAGTAGTTCGACAGCAAACAGACCAGCTGACGGTGTAAAGTGGAAACCTTGTCGAGGTCGTTTTGCCGAGCGAAGGATCTGGCAGGAACCTGGGGTAGAGGCACCGATTGGTGCTCACCAAACCGGAAGCCCCAGGTCTCGCCCCCTTTTATCTTTCTTCTCCTTCCTTTGCATTTGCGGTCTTTCCCGAAATAGGATGTAGTGCAGAACCGACCCACTGTCCGCTTCGAACTGCCGTCATTGGTTTCCAACGAGACCAGCGCTAGACCTCCCCTTGGCGCTCTCTACACGTGATGCGGAGTATGCTCTCTCTCGGATGTTAAAAAGATCTCCATAATTTCCCCTAGTTTTTCTTCACTAGCAAATCACATTAGGGAAACGGAATTAAAAGACCACCAGTGTCCGCCATAATCCCTGACGAGGAACTTTCACCACTAAGCGAAGGGCAAACCCAAGTAAGAGCGGATGAGATAAAACAACGGGCAGAGAAACTTCGTACCGTATTTCGCCGCGCAGGCGATACCCAAAACCCGCTCTGTTGTCCAGCTCCCAAAGAACGCCGTCTTGTGTGTCCCTCGCGTTGATGAGAAGATGTTTGAGACCAGCAGTCCAGGTTGCCACTCTCCATCTTCGTCCCCTACTTCTCTGCGGAGTGCCCGGATAAGCCATCGGCATGGCCCCCGGAGGGCTTGTGACCGCTGCCGTCGGAGAAAATCAAGGGTTAGTTGACACGACAAGAGTTTTGTTCATTATTCCACAATATGGAACCCTCTCTTCTACTCCTACAATAATCTGACTTTCAAAGTGCGATTTCATCGACGCCAGTTCCCGGTGCACAAACTGCGGCGTGGCAAGACAGTCGTGCACCTTCAACCTGCCCCTGGCCAAACGTGGACCCAAAGCGCCGCAGCAGCAAGGCCCTGTAGAGGGGCATATCCGCCCAACGGACTTGCGCTCTGCCACCTCCTCATCACGGCAGGCCCCACCGGCCATCTCGTCCACGGATCTCTCGTTCTCGGATGGCAGCACAAACGGAGGCGTCGGACCTGGATTGGCCGACTTGATATCCTCGGCCATTGGCTGGGAACCGTCGGCCATAGAATCCGCGTTTGCATCTGCGTCAGCGTCTGCGTCTGCGTCTGCATCTATTTCAGCTTCTACCTCTGCCTCATCGTCGGAAGGGGCGGTATTGTCACCGCCTGATGCCTCAGAGGGCGTGGCCAGTGTCGGCTCGACGCAAATCACCCTCCGCAATGCACAAATCCAACACAGATGGCAGGACTTGTCACAGACCCTAACGCTCCGGTACCCTGACCCTGGGGCATCTGGCAAGGATATCGTGAAGCGATGCGTTGCTTTGTTTTTCGACTACCTCTACCCTCTGACGCCACTTGTTCATAAAGAGAGCCTGAACCGGGCTCTAGCACTCCTGACAGGTGACAATGGCTCTTATCCCGTGTCCATTCCTCTCGTGACTCGGTCTACCGTGTGGTCAGCGGCTACCGACAACAGCCACCGCCCTCCGTCTGGGGTGCGAGATACGATGAATGGCATCTCTACTATCACCAACGTTTCCCAAATGGACCTAATCCAGCCCGAAGCAGCATTTACGCTAGTCACGGCTGTTTGCGCCGAAGCAGCCTTCTTGCTCCCTAAAGAGGTGTTTCCTGAGGGCAGCACTATTGCCGAAGAGCTTCTAAACGCGTCGCGCAGTTGCTTGAACAGTTATTTAGAGACGGACCTGGAAAACCCCAATGCCAATTCTATCATCATCCGTTACTTCCACTCCAACTGCCTGCATGGCACCGGCCGACCCAAGTACTCCTGGCACATCTTTGGTGAAGCCACCCGTCTCGTTCAGGCTATGCGCTTGCACGACATGAGCTTGCTGGACGGGCTGCCGCCGCTGGAAGCCGAGATGCGTCGCCGGGCCTTTTGGATCGTCTACATGGGTGACAAGAGTGCGGCCATTCTCAACAGCAGACCCATCACTATCCACAGATTTTCGTTTGACTCCAACATTACCCTGTCATACCCGACCAACACGGATGACGACTTGGTCGTCGATGTGGACCTCGCAAATCCGCCTGGCGAGCAACCGCCGACGCCAGGTGCCATGACGGTACCCAAGAGCTTCATTGTTGGGTTCAACGCGAATCTAGAGCTCTGGCAGACCGCTTCGAACATGCTCCTGGAGATCCGGTTGCAGAAAGAAAAAGAGGCGAAGCAACCAACACTAGATGCGTCCAACCAGCCGTCGCCCACACCTGCCGAGGTGCGACATTACTTCCACTCTCTCTATGTCGGCTTCATCACAGAGCTAGACCGACTGCCGCCCTACCTTCAGCCCTACCCGTCTTTGCTTCCCGCAGGCGTCCAAAAAGAGACCTCGCAGCCGCACCAGTCAGAACAGCCCAACTCGTTCATCAGCCAGTGTGTCAATTTGCAGGTATCTTTCTTTTGCCTACGCGTGGTGATCATGCAGAACCTACAGCATCTGTCCTTTTTCGACACCGAGCCCGAGCAGACCGATTTGCGGACCACCGAGATCGTTCGCGACATGCTCCGCATTCTGCGCGATGCGCCGTTCTGGTCTCTGCAAGTGAATGGCGAGCCACTCGTACGTTTTCTTTTTCCGACACAGATTCTTTCCGTAGCGTGTCTCTGTTATAATGCAGTATTTTTATTTTTATTTGAATTCAGTGGCTAATAGGTTACACGTGGACAGGTCGAAAAAATCCGGCTGATGGGCGCGAGCCTGCTAGCGATTATCCACCGCAACGAGGACTCCCCACTGGCGCTGCGGGCGCGGGCCGACTTTTCCGTCCTCCTGAACATTCTTTCGCGGTTGGATTCCAAAGCCTCTGATTCTCTGAAAACACGCTCCGCTGTGGTGATGTAAAACATACCATAATGCCAACAAAATGGTTAAGGAGTTGGGCTATTTACTTTGGCCTATTTTTGCGGGCTGTCTCTGTATTTTATTTCATTCGGATCTTGTTCTTATAGGTTCTATTTGTATATGATTCTATTCTCTAAGTCTATCGCACGACGGAATGCAGGAAAAGGAGGAAAAGAGGAAAACGAGTGGCAGGGTCGTTAACCTAGGTTACCCAATGGTAAAATCTTTTTGCTTGCTCTTATGGCCAATACACGCACAATCCGAACTGCTCGGGAGCACCCTACAAAGAGATCACGGATGCTGTCCATGGTGCCATACAGCCTTCTTCCTCTCGGCAATCATGTCTTGCAAAAGAAGAGCCGAGTGTTTCGGCGTTCGTTCCAGTGTCCCGTAGTCGGTGTAGGTAACGCCGAAGCGTGGTCCGTAGCCATCTGACCATTCTGTGGAACATGCATGAGCGGTTAGCTAAAGGGAGGCGAGATGCCTTTCTATCTCGGTTGCTTCATCAGGTAAAAGGAAAAAGAATGTCTCACCCAAGTTGTCCATCAAGGACCATGCAAGGTAACCGCGAATGTCGGCGCCATCCTCGCTAATGGACAGACAGATAGCGTCGAGATGGGATGCAAAATAGTCGACGCGGTAGTCGTCATTGACGGACTCCTCTCGCGTCATTTTGTCCTCCCCGGGACAGGGACACCCATTCTCGGTGATGTAGATGGGTTTTCCATACAGGCGGTAGACACGCGTCAGGTGTTTCCTGAAAAGATTGGGGCACGACCGGAGCCAAGGCAGGCCGCTCTCAGCCCCCACGGGTCGGCCGTCCTTGTCTTCCTGTAGCTCATCTATATTCCCCAAGTAGTCCACGTCGGAAGCGGCGCATTGGCGGTGACGGGCAAACTGGCCTGTGTAGTAGTTCATGCCGTAGAAGTCGGTCTCTGAATGCTGCAAGTAGGCCATGTCGTCGGCCGAGAAGAGGGGGAGACGGTCTCCAAGCTGCTGCCGCATGCAGTCGGGGTAGTCCTGCTTCAAGCTAGCTTCCATTAGCGCTCCCATCACTCACTCGCAACCGAATCATATCAGAAGGATATTAGAAAGAGAGGCCGTACAAGATGGGGTTTGCAAACCATCCAATATGGAACTGCATTCTGCGCTCAGCAGCCTTCATATCTTGAATATTTCTGCTGTCCCACGGCTCGTAGAAATCACCATTCAAGGAGATACCGATTTTGCCTTGCTGCGTGGGCTGGAAGTGCATATTGTAGGTATTCACGGCACGTGCGTGGCTCATTATTAACGACTTCCCCACGATCCAAGGGTCACGGCTGCTGTCACCCTCCATCGACGCAGGGTTCGTGCTGCTTCTTCCCGGTGCGTTGCTTCCGGTCGAGTATCCCTATACCAGGTAGATCCATGTTAGATGCTCGTCTTGTCCTATGGGAGGGGGAGGGGGGGGACGAAATGGGAATGCCTGTAGAAACTTACAAAAATGCTTATAATCCATGGCTCGTTTATGGTGATCCAATGTTTGACACGATCTCCAAACCTCTCGTAGCAGAGACGGGCATATCTCTCAAAGTCTCTCTGGGATTCTTCTACGTCCAGCCATCCACCATAGCGATCATGAAGAGCCTGTGGTAGGTCCCAGTGATACAGCGTAACCCAGGGAACGATGCCTCTGGCTAGCAAGGCATCGATGATGCGGTCGTAGAAAGCGATGCCGGCCTCGTTGACCGGGTCGTGTCGCCCCCCCAGTGGGATGAGACGTGACCAAGAAAGGGAGAACCGGTAGCTCTGTGCGCCATACTGTTTTAATAGGTCAAAGTCTTCTTCGTAGCGGTGGTAGTGATCACAAGCTACATCGGCATTGGCACCATTGGTACGGGATGGCTCTAAATGGCAAAAAGTATCCCAGATGCATTTGCCACGGCCGTCCTCCGCAACAGCTCCCTCAATCTGGTATGCAGCGGTTGCAAAACCCCAGTCAAAATCTGCCGGCAAAGCGGCTAGCGGCGGTGTCATGGTTCGTCGGTTTGTGGCATGTAGGTACTCCGGGAAGGTGGTAATTGAGGGGAAAAGGGGAAGGGTGGAGGTCGGAGGACCAATGTGGAAAGACGGCGAAGGATGGCAGCGTACTTATAAACTGGTGTCCCATTTTCCAGCGCAATCCCCTACAATACCCCGGACAGCAAGTGTGTTGAGGCATCTTGCGTCGTCGTGTTTTGCTCATCCACTTTTCGGGGAAATAAAGAGGAGAGTGATCGAAATGAGGCAACCGCGGATTCTCCGATCATGCCATGCGGCGTCAGCTGTTCCATCCTGGCCGCCGTCGTCGTCGGGGGAGCATTCCGGGATTCGAGATTCGGGGAAATTTATGGTTTATGTGGGTATTTCCCCGACAGCCTAGCCGTACGCGAAAATTTCGCCGGCTGTAGCGTCCGGTGGGGACACGTGATGCCCCGGCTCTTCTGCACGTCCGTCTTCGGCACCCCGTCTTCCATCCACAATACCCCGAAAAAAACCGGAACGCGCATGACCTTTCGTCCGCATTCACCCCATGTGGGACTCCACGGGGAACAAACACACGATACCCCAGTGTCCAGGGAGCCAGACCCAGCCATCGCCGCAAGTATATATAACAAAGTTCCCAGCTGCCTCAGCCCGGCAGTATGGTCCTTGTGTCTCCAATTGGCTCTATCCAGAGTGTGCACTTCTTCCATTCTCTTCCTACCTCTCGCAGCCTTTACTTTTTCGGTTCTTGTTGCCTCCCTTTTTTATCTCCCTTGTGGCTAAAGATGGCACCCCCCGCGGCCCAGGCCCCCCAGGGGCTCACAGACCCTTACGGCCTTGACACAATACCACCTTTTTGGCGCAGAAAAAACGGCATTAAGCTGTACTTTCTGTTGACATCCTCCCTCCTAGCCACGGCCTCGCTAGGTATTGATGGAGTGAGTTGCGCTGTCGCCAAAAATTAGGAAGAGGGAAAGATAGACGGAACACAGAAAACTAATTTTTACGCTCTCAGTCTATGACCAACGGCATGCAGGTCCTCACCCAATGGCAAGATGAGTTTGGCAACCCCACGGGCGCCAAGCTGGGTCTCTTCGGCGCGGCGAATTCCATCGGCGGTGTCGCTCCGATTCTGTTCCTCAGCTGGATGGGTGACAGGTTAGGCCGGCGTTTCCCTACGGCTCTTGGCTCCGTCATCATTATTGCCGGCGCTCTGGTGGAGCTCTTTGCCACGTCGCTCAACATGTACATCGGCGGCAAGATCGTGCTGGGTGTCGGCTCGTCTATCATCCAGATGGGAGCGCCAGTCCTCGTGACAGAGCTTAGCCACCCCAAAGAGCGCGTGCGCATCACGACGTTTTACAACACATCGGTAGTTCTAGGCTACGTGATCGGCGCCTGGGGCACGTTCGGCTGTGCTAAGATTGATGGTTCTTGGGCATGGAAGCTGCCGACGCTCATCCAGGTGGTACCCTCGGCCTATCAGTTTCTCCTCATTTATTTCTGCCCCGAGTCACCCCGTTGGCTGGTGGCGCACGGCCACGTGGACCAAGCACGCAAGATCCTAGTCAAGTACCACGGCGAGGACGACCCCAACTCGGTGCTGGTGGAAGTCGAGATGGCCGAAATCGAGCAGGCCCTTGCCAAGGAGCGCGAGAGCAACATGACTTGGAAGGAGTTTATCAGCTCGCGCGGTAACCTCCATCGTCTAGCTATTTGCATCGCCATTGCCGTCTTCGGCCAGACATCGGGCAACAACCTTGTCTCCAACTATCTGACGGAAATTCTCAAGAGCACTGGCATCACGTCTGAGGCTGATATTACGCTAGTCAACGGCATGATCACATTGTGGCAGTACATTGTGTGCATGACCGTAACCTTCACTGTGGACCGCTTACCGCGGCGCACCTTTTTCCTAGTCGGCTCAGGCGGCGTGGCCGTGGTCTTCATTGCCTGGACCATCGCGGCGCAGCAGTATCTGGCGAAAGATTCGCTTGCGGGCGGGCGCATCGTCCTGGCATGCATCTTCATTTTCCAGTTTTTCTACACGTTTGCGTGGACCAATGTCAGCGTGACATACATGTTGGAGGTCACGACATACCAGATGCGCGCCAAGGCGTGGGCTCTGAGCTTGATGGTGGTACAGTGTGCAACCCTCTTCAGCAGCTACGTCAACCCCATTGGCCTGGAGAACGCGGGCTGGAAGTACTACATCTATTACGACGTGTGGGTGTTCGTCATCTTTATCATCGTGTACTTCTTGTTCATCGAGACCTCGGGACCGTCGCTTGAGGAGCTGACCTATCTGTTCGACGGTCCCGATGCGAAGCATACGCCGATCGCTGAGAAAGTGGCGGCGCAGACGGGCGACCACGAGAAGCACTATACGGTCGACGTGGAAAAGGTGTAAAGTCATGAAGGAAACGGTCCCTCTTCAGTGGTGGTTGCTCAGGCTGGGGTATTTTGTTCCGGCTATGGAACGGGTATATATGGTCGATACTGATAGAATACTCAACTATAAAAGGAGATAGGTGAAGACACATAATATTAAAGTAATGAGTACAAAGCCGCATAAGTATTGATGGCTCACGTTTTCGTGCACGCCAGCTGTTCTAGGCTAGGCAGCTAGTAATGTCATCCCATAACTGTATCCGTTCAAACACAACAGGGCCGTCCAGACCATCCACGAAACTGCTGATGTTGGTAAACCTGGACTCTAAATATGCCACACCAGATAGCGCAAAGCGGTCGTTGGCAAAGACCTCGATCGTGTCGCCGTCGCCAAAGATGCGAAGGTGCAGCCGCTCCCAGTCTGCAGCGCCGCCGTTTGTGTCTGTCTGCCTGAACAGAGTGAACGGCCCAGAGAGATCTTCTTTCGGGGTTCCACTTTCCTCGTTGGTCTGACTTCTGTCAAGCACGATTACCTCGGCCTGGGCGTCAAAATAGATGCTCAGTCTGCGAGACAGGTTATCACTATGACGCAGATGGAAACCAACACGATGGCTACCAGTGGATGGCACTTGGATAACGGCTTCTAGCTCATAGCTGGGAGAGCGGCATGTAGCCAGGCGAACCACGCAACCTGCGTTGTTGGTGAAATTATCCCAGCGCTTGGGCCCTCCTCTTCTGAGCGATTCCATACCTGGGAGCGGCCGGATACCCAGGGTGTAGATCGTCTTGGTATTCGTGTTTGTGTCAAGCTTCACCTTCAGCGATGAAATGTCTTCCAGCGGAGTCTTCAGCGCGCCGGTGACGTTTGAGAGACGATAGAGGAAGAGCTCGCGCGGAAGAGATTGGAAACCCGCCCAGCCCTTGGCTTCTCGGCGATCCAAGGCCAAGGTGTCTTCCTTCAACCAGCCCCATACGATGCGCTTTTTTGTTGTAGGTTGTTCGTATGAACTGGCAGCATAGAAAATGCCGTGGTCCACCAAACCCATTATCTCTGGGATCAAGTTTGGCCCGCCTTCGGTCTCTTTTAGGTCTCCAGACATCCAAAGAAGCCACGAGCCGTATGGGTTGCTGGCGTCCTTGAGCAGATTGGGCTTTACACCGCCCTCCGACCCCATCATCAAGAACTGGCGTTCTTCGGAACCGTCACCGAGCGTCATAAAATTCCCGCACTCCCAGTTCACGCCGTAGTTACCAGTCCAGCGAGTTGGCCTGTATGATCCCTCTGTAAAGTGGACGAGCGGCCCGAGGTAGTCCCAGTGGCTCAGGTCGTCGGCCTGCACTGTGTAGAGAAAAATAGCCGGGCCGCTGTTGAGGATGCCACCGGAAACGATGCCATACAAGGTCTTAGATACGCCGCGGGCTTTGTCCAGGGCAGGCCACTCGGCAACAAAGGGGTCGCGCCACCCAGTCACCGTGAGGCCTTCTGGCTCTCCGCAGAGAATAGGGTTGAGCTTACTTTTGATCCACGTGCGGCCTTCATCGAGAGATGTGGCCATAGAGAGGCCCTCGCTATTACGCGTGTAGGGCAGGGCCCAGTTGATCGGAAGATGGCTGGCAGACGTATAGAAGATGCTCAGCTGGTCCTGTTCTCCGTGCGGTCCAGCAGAATAAAAACATCCAGTAAAGATACCACACCGGTCGTACGGTTCAGACGGCTTCAGAACAGGATCCAGTCCGCTATGTGTCCATCGCAGCCCATCTTTGCTTGTGTACTGGCCCCAGGTGATGTCGCCCCAGTCACAATTTTTCGGGTTCCCTGCCGTGGCAACACAAAATGTCAGAATTGTCCATAACGCAGAGTTTGTGTCTAGAAACGCACATTGGTAGAAAAGATGGTATGTGCCCGTGGAAACATCATATCCGGGGGCACACGGATCATTCATCCATCCCCGGAGGGGTTTGAGGTGGAAGACGGGCGGCGGGTACCACTGGGGCAGGCTCTCGGCGGTAGACATCGTGTTAATCAGTATGGGAGGTAGTGAGAGAAAGGGTTTGGATGTGCGGGGCGGAGGGACATTCCATCATAACCATATATATCTATACATGTGCGTGTTTATGAAAGCATGTGTAGGTGAGAGAGATCATAAGCAATGCCAGGGCCCACAGAAGAGCCACGGGAGCACATTGGGCGTCTGTGCACTAGTTCCAGAGAACTCTCTGCTGTCGCCATAATTTGACCGTGGTAGCGGGGTGGCGGATGGAGGTAGTGCAATTTTGTCGGCCATCTACGGGATAACTTTTAGACCAGCGGAGAAAACGAGGCCTCGGGTTTTTTTACACCTTTATATCTCCAAGGCGGCGGGCAACGGGTAGCGTTCTAAATTTCGCGTTTTACACTACGACTTTTTTAGCCGACTTTTTCTAACCAAGAACGTTCGATTCTTGGCAACAACTTGGTAGCAGTATGCATCATAGGTCGTCCTACTTGCTGCTCGTCCCAAAACTTCAGGTGCTGCCTTCTTATCGTAAATGATAACAAGGTTTATGTCCAGAATAGTCGCTGACCTAATGCCTCCATATTAATCGTTGTGTTTGAACCCAGAAGCAGGCGGCGCTTGTGTATGTTCCCAAGGTCAATGCAGTAAACAAAGTCGTCTAGTACAGTATCGCGGCAATGCCAGATGAGAATAATCAGGTCATTAGCATCCTATCTTCTCCTATCGACGTTGCATGCAAGGCTGACGTACATAACGCTACAAATCAAATATAAACAATACAATATGAAACCAAAATGAGGCACAATGGGCATAGAATTGAAAAACTAAAATGTGGCACTCGGGTGTCTACATTTCCTTTGCACTGCTTTCGGCCCCATTTGCTAGAATAGGGAGACACCCCCTCCCTACTGAATGAAAAGAATTAATGCGGCATCGACCAGATGTTTTTCTCGTCAAGTAACAGCATTGCAGTGCTATGACTTGAGATTTATCCCCGGTCCCCTCCAAGGCAAGGGTGTCTGCGAAGAAATGCTTGTGTAAAGATGTACCGTCATTTTCTACATATGCGTTCTCTAATTTTGTATCTCGGATGCAATTAACTATTAATGCAACAACATACGAAGCCAGCCCTGGACTTTCGAGGCAGCCGTAGGCCGGGAGCTCGTCGTTGACTACGCCCGTATTAGCCGTCGACCAGCCGCCTTGACTGATATTTTCTCGCACTATGATCTGGTTAGACGTCTGTTGTCTATTTTGCGTGTGATTGATTCTGTGTGTGACTTACGCGAGACAGCGTCGGGTCGACATAGTCGCATTGTAGGCCTGTGTCGCACAGGAAACTACCCGTCCAAGCATTTCCTCCGCATTGGACGCCCTCTTTGCCGAGAACCGGAGCATGGAGAGAGCTGATCCTCTCAAAGGCCCGCTCTGCGACAGTGACGATCGCCGCAGACGGATTGCCGGTAACATGCCCGGGGAAAATCGAAGCATCAACCACAAACAGGTTGTCGGTGCCGTATACCTTCGCGTTGATATCAACCACTGCAGAGCCACCAGCACGGCCATCGTCCAAGCCCATCTTATTTGTACCTGAGATAGGAAGTCGATATTAATTCAAAATTTCTGGCTCCTTCTTTGAAGCGATATGTATTCAAGATTTCTTACCAATCCAGTGGTTTGCACGACGCTTTGCGGGCGTGTTCGGGAGCTACAAGGTGAGGTTAGCTCGGCGCCGTAATACATGTCGAATAACAAAATTGAGACTGGAACATACTGAATTCACATATTCTGTCACAGTCTGATTCGGAGGCGGTGTGATCCAGGTAATATTCGGGACGTTCTTGAGTGCGGCTTGCAAACTCTCGATACCCTTGATGACCACCTCCTTATCTAGGTCATCATGAAGATAAGGTGGGACAGAGACAAATGTAGTGAGTCTCCTCGTGATAACCATGCGGCCGCGAGACACTGATCCCCGTCCAAGGTATTGGCTCATTATCATGGATGCTAAAAAATCATGTTAGCCATTGCTTTGTAAGAGCCACGGAGGCCTTTCTTACTGTTTGTTGATCCTTCTACTCGAGACGTCCACTGCAGTTGTCGGACTATGCCATCTGAGCCCTTGATTTCTTCCCAGAACTAAAAAGCACTTAGTTTTATGCCTGATATTGCATTTTCAGCTGTCACGCGATAGACATACCATGGGTCCGATGTTGGGTGCCGATTGTGCAAGAATACCAGTTCGGTTGCCTAACGAGACGAGAAGATTAGAGGGCCGTACGTATATTGACAGGTGGCGGCCGCATCTCCTTACCGAGGTAGCTTTGTTCATCAGTGTCAATCGGTTTGTCCCATGCCGCATAAAAATCGTAAAAGACAACATCAGGATGAGAAATTTCAGTATCGGTCTATCAAATAGCATATGTCAGCTGGTTACGAACATTTAGGCATGATACAGAAAGCCGAGGCAGGGAAAGCATAAACGCATCTACTCACATTAACGTGGTCGTTAAGGTTGTAGCCGACGGGGAGATCGATCCACAATGTACTGTTTACCATTGTCGGTCCATCCGCTGAGTTCTTGACAACAGCCAATTGATCAGCGGGCCCAATGCCGCCTTTCGTATGTTAGTATGTCTGTAGGTAGTATATGATGGTAACGACAGGTCGGACTTACTCCGGAGGAGCAATTTAGCAGAGGCGAATGTTCCTGCAGAAACAATAACACGTCCAGTATTAGGAGTAACAAACACGCTTCCAGAGTAACCATCTGACGTGCACTCGAGCTCAACACCGTTAATATGACCACCGTCGCGAATGAGTCGTCGCACGGGGGTGTTCATCCAAAGACTGAACTGTGTCCTCTGAGCAGCAGTAACAAGATACGTGCCCATCGGGCCGCTCCGCTCGCCGTTCGCAAACATGTACGTCGTATGTCCATACGTACGGTTCTTCTTATTGGGGTTATCGTTGGGAATGACGTAGGTCCACCCAGATGAGTTCAAACCAGATGCTAAGACGTCAAATCCTTGGTGCATGTATAGCTTCCCGTCCATGGACGGAGCGATGGTGCCCGGGATCCTTTGGAACACGCGCTTCGTCGCGTCGGCCATGTCTTTGTTGCGCCAACCATCGGGGAAGTTGTAGTCCCAGTCTTTTGGATTGGCTTGCCACCAGAGGCCTGCGTTTACAGCAGTACCGCCGCCAAGGACACAGCCCTCCATTTGTTCCGTGTCCGTGCAGGCCACACCAACAGAGTCCACCCAGATCTGGTTGCATAGCCCCGGAACGTCGAAGCGGGTCAGATTTGTGCTGTTCAGCCAGCCAGGCCGCATTGTGCCGCCCCATCGGCCGGACGACGGGGGCCCCTTCTCAATGAGCAGCACAGAGCGGCCAATCTGCGACAGTCGGTCCGCCAATGGAATGCCCGCAGCACCAGCACCAACAATGATGTAATCATAGGTCTTGTTCGGGGCTGGCTTACACGCGACACTCGGAGCTGCTGTCGAAACTGAGGTCACCGAAGAGGCTGTCGTTGTGGCGGGCACCGAGGTAGAAGCCGGTGTAGTCGTTGCCGACGCTTGGCTAGACGATGCGGGTACCGAAGATGAAGACCTAAAACACGTTAGATGCCGGTGGCATTCAAACTAGAAAAAAACAATTTGGGGGGTTATCTCGCAAGGGGGGATCTCAATACTCACGAGGTCGGCGTCGCAACGGGAATGTTCACGCAGTCAGTAGAGACCGCATGTGTTGCAAGAGCGGCCCATGAGGAATAAGAAGGATGGATGGCATTGCTCAGATCTACGCCGTACTGGCTGTAGCCCGAATCATGAAACCCAAACGTCATGTGGCTTGGGCATCCGGCTGCCATGGGGCCCTTTAGAGCCTGCGCTCTGCCAAATAGCAGCGTTCCGGATGTCGTGTTGACAGTGCGGATGGTGTTCTCAGCTGTCTTCCAGGAAAGGCAGTTTTGGCAACGGTATATAACTTCGAACATGGTCTCGTTGACAAATGACGATATTTGCGTGAGCTTTGCGTCACCAATGTATTCGGTCGGCATCGTCCACTTGGTCGCATATCGGAATGTTGTCATCACTTGGCCGTTCCAGGGCCACGCCACGAGAAGCAATGCGTTTGTCATTTGGCCCTTGTCGCCGTGAGAGATGCCACACCATCCAGTCAAGGAGGAATTTGTGCTCTCACATCTCTGTTCATCTTTCAATTAGCATTCCCAGTGCTTTCAGATATATAGACAGCAGCCTCAACGTACAAGGATACCGATGTATTCGTTTGCGTCCTTCTTCAGTGCGTTATCGGGTAGCACGATGCCAAAGTTGTAAAAGCCTTGAGCGACATCGCCGGTATCTGCGTCAACAATTGCATCGATGCCGTACATGCCGAACGTGATATTCGTCGATGCATCTCTGTACTGGCTCACAATTGTGGCGTCCTGAGCAAGACACGGTTGCACCCCTACTCAAGATTAGCAAATTGGGAAACACAGTGTCTCATCCATGAATAGCTCACTTACAAATGGAGGATGCAACTACAGCAGTTGCTATGCGCATGAGAAGGCCCATCGTGACCGATAAAAGGATGAGCAAAATAGGCAGCGCAAGGAAGGTAGAGTTGCGGTAACAACGAGGAGAGAAATGTGATAAAGGCTTTGGCCAGCCATCTCTACTTAAGAAAAAGTATATTTCCGTAAGATTTTCCTCTGACGAAGCCTTGAGAAAATTTGGAAACGCCAATTTCCCACAATCCGTTTTCCCCTCTCTTATTTCTTCTATTAATTTGGTCTCTTTGGATTATGTCTCCGCGATTCCGGGGAGTGCGGAGAGCCTTGCAAAGCTCGACCATATGGAAGACCGACAGAGCGGTACTGGTAGTTGAGTTTGCGGAACCTTGAATGAAAGCAGTTTTAGGCAAAGCTTTTGCTAGCTTGGGATGATACCCTTAGATTGGCTACATTCAAGAGGGAAAATATTCCAGCAGCGGGTATATATCACAGAAGGACCTTCATGGATATACCGAGAGCGGCTTCGAATGGGCCCTCAAGGG
This sequence comes from Sporothrix brunneoviolacea, assembly GCA_021396205.1. Classification (NCBI taxonomy): domain Eukaryota; kingdom Fungi; phylum Ascomycota; class Sordariomycetes; order Ophiostomatales; family Ophiostomataceae; genus Sporothrix; species Sporothrix brunneoviolacea. The sequence continues at coordinate 62,445 of WNYD01000105.1, forward strand.
TAAGATGAACGTTATCATAATCTTGATGAGAGATGATTAAATCTTGCGAATTAAGTCTCTCTGCGAGGAATAAGTCGAATTTCGTCTGTTCGACTTGTCAGTCACAAGCTGAGAATGAACACGGGGCGATACATAACGTCTGCTGTCTTCAATTGTTTTCCTGCACCTCGTACTGAATATTCAAAAAAATTCATATGCCTCTGTAAACGACAGTTCTCTGAAAGCGGAAACGACATCCGATTTATCAGGCCGGCCGGCCGCTGCATGACTATAAAAAAGAAATCCCGACGTAGGACGTCTAGAACGCGCTGCTTAAACAAAAACTCCACATATCAGCATTCGCGACTGTGGAGGGCGTGGATAAATATGCGCAGGCTATGAAACTTTGCTTCTCCGTTCGCAAATACCTTTTTCGTCTGTGGCATAAATAGGCTGCGTAATAAATTGCTAAGTGCAACCCCGTCTACCCCAATCAATTTGGACGGAACGATAGCACAAACGTGAGCTCCGAAGGCGGCTTGAAAGATAGCAGGGGAAACCGTACTTTGGCTAAACGGTACTGTCACATTTTTATCATGCTGGTCTCTTCGCGAATAAACGACCCTTTTCCCAAGTCGTTTCTCTTTCTCATTATTCTGGTTTTCCTTTCATTCGTGCTTTTGACAAACAATACAACGGACCGCCGACCCGTATGTCTAGAGATCAGATTTTGAAATCTTTCATAATACTTTCGTTCTTCTTATCATCAGTGAATGCTCGGATCTACCGTCCATTAAAATTCTAATTATATAAATGAATCCTCAGGGAAGGTTTCAAGCAGCGGGAGTAAAACATATTCTTCCCCGATATTTACTTGTCCATTTGCTTGTCTATTTACTTGTCGGCGTTGTGGATTTTTTTATGAGTTGAACTATGCCTCGAATTAGAAGCAGACGAACGTAAAACTAAAAGAGTGAGAGCAACAGAAGTTGGTGAAGCTGATAAAGAACACACGAAGTGAGAAGATGGCTAAGAAATGGGAGGCGGCATTCTCAAATATGGCATTTTTTTAACGGGCGGCCAGCCCCGTGACGCAGCGTCCGCGTTCAGAGTCATGCTCACTTCAACAATGAGGTTACTAGATGTAGTTTTCTATACATACATGTATTATCTATAGCACTTAGCACGTGCGCACGGCGTACGCTCAAGAAAATTCGGGGCCGCCCCTTCCGCTCCCGTGACTTTTCTTCACGCCATCGGGTTCAAAAAGGCAGGCAAAATGTGCAAGTTCATTTCAGTTCTAATAATGTCTACTGTCAAGGGGATCGTTCTCTCTCCAGTATGGTGAACTGCTTCCAAACTAGGATACAAAAACGCATGATATCGGAGGGATGGAAATGCATTACCTGAATCCTGATTTTGGACAGGACATAATGCTGGCCCAAGCCTCTCCATGGGAAATGTGACTTTTTCTTTGTACAAAGAAATAGCCTGTTGGTGCTAACCAACCGGAAATAGGCCCACGTCCTTTTACTTGCAACTAAGACACTGTCGATTCCGCTACGCAAGGGTTTTCGGACAATACAACATATTACTAAATGTGTTCGCGTCTTTATTCTTAGAAAGAGAACATGCAAAGTGAATTGCATAAAGTTATGAGAATGAACGTTAGCTCCGTTGGAGCAAGAATAATTGACCGTTAGTCATTGTGCCTTAAGGCTCCATTAAAATGCTTCACACATATGTATGATGTTATGAGATGGTTAGGCGGTTGCAGCCTCGTCTTCAACAGCTGTTCGCCAGATTTGGATCCATCTCCGGGAGGAAGCCGGCGCTGCTCGCATTGTTCGGATTTTGCGATTACCCGAACATGCATTTAGGCAGGTTAGCGCATTTTGCATGATCCCCCCGCTTCATATCCTTGGTAGTTTGCGTCACCAGGTGCTAGGGTCCTAAATCTGAGAAGGGCAAAGTAACGAATCCATCACAGAATCGAAGTCTGCCAGAGACCCTGTCCAAGCAGGCTAACCATGTGTGGTCGATACGTTTTGGCTTTGGTAAGTTACGCCAGCGTGCGCATGAGGGCCACCGCTGGGCTACAACTCGGACATTTGGTTTAACAATCTACCGAACTCCACGCTTGCAGCGATATGGCCAGGTCCAAGCCGTCCTAGAGGAAAACGGCCTGCCCACAGATGATTTCTATCCCGAAATAGAGGGTGCCGACGATGGTGCTGCCGATGAACAGCCTGGCGCGCAGGAAAGAGACGCCGTGTTTCAGCCGTCCTACAACTTTGCCCCCGGCTACCGAGGCATTGTATGCCGGCCTGTCCGCTCCGGCCGGAAAGACAAAACAGCCCAAGGACAGAGAACCGAGAGCCAAGACGCTGGAAGCCAGCCAGAGGACCGGAAAGAAACAGACGTTGGAGAGGCTGCTGGCGCCACAGAACAGCCCCCTGCTAAGCTTCAGCTGCAGGTGATGAAGTGGGGCCTCATTCCGTCATGGATGCGGCGACGCCCCGACTATGCGGCCATGCTGAAGACGATCAACTGCCGCGACGACTCTCTGGCGGTGGGAAAGGGTATGTGGGCGTCGATGCGAGGCCGCAAGCGCTGTGTCGTCGTCGCGCAGGGGTTTTACGAGTGGCTCAAGACGGGCCCCAAGGAGCGTGTTCCTCACTACATTCGGCGACGCGACGGCCTGCCGCTGCTGCTTGCCGGGCTGTGGGACTGCGTAACGTTTAATGGGACCGGCAGCGATGGCGATGCAAAGGAGAAGGTCTACACATACACGATCATCACCACAGATTCGAACGCCAAGCTGCGTTTTCTCCATGACCGCATGCCGGTGATATTCGACTACAGCACGCCGGAACTACGGATGTGGCTGGATCCAGAGCGCGATAAATGGTCCGGCGAACTGCAGTCCCTTCTGCGCCCATGGCCAAAACAAGAGGACGGCGATGGTGCGTCTCTCGTGGTCGATGTCGTCAGCAAAGAGGTCAACAAGGCGGGTCACAGCTCGCCCAGTTTGATCGTGCCTGTCGCCAGCGAGAGCAACAAGTCCAACATTGCCAACTTCTTCAAGGCGAACGACGAAGCGGCGAAACGGAAATCACAGCCGCAGGCATCTTCCATACCAGAACCAGTAAGCACAGTTACGACCCCGAGGAAGCGATCAGCACCCACGTCTACACCCGTTGCGGATTCTTCAGAACGAAAGCACGGAGAAATGCAGACTGGGAGCCTTTCAGCGCCGGCGGATAAAAGCGACCAGTCGCCCAAGAGAACACGGACGGCGCCTCCGTCAAAGGTACCAACAACTTCAGTCAAAGCAACGAGTGAACTTGGCCATGACAGCGGCCAAAAGCGCACGGAGACCGAGTTTGCCAGTGCGACGAAAAATAAACCAACAGGCAAGTCGGCCAAGGGAACACGAAACTCGACAAAGACTGCAAGTGGCCAAAAAATCACGTCGTTCTTCGGTCTCAAAAACGGGTAGTTACTCCATAGACGAGGTGCAGAATATGTCCCAGACGGTCCAACGACCATGGCCTTGTGGGCGCTGTTCGAGAGCAATATTTATTTCACGGATGGCAGCACTTTTGCAACGACTTCGGGGCCCGGACATAAAAGATAAAAGATACGCAAATAGCTTGCTCGTAGGAATCAATCCAATTCTGCTTGTGGAATGTCGAAAAGACACCTCAGTGGAAGTGTCCCAGGCATGAAAATCAAAAGCAGCCTATCAGAGGCGATTCTTATCAAGGCGGACGAATGATACGACAGGCAGAAGATTGACGACCCCCTCCCCCCCGCCAACACCCCATTGCCTGCTGCACGCCAGTCGTGCACATGTCATGTCCACCCACCTCCTGCTGCCTTCCCCGCCGCTCAAATGGTCCTCGCGTGGGCTGTTCGTCGCCCTCGCCCAACTTTAGCGTAGGCGCCGATGTCGTGCTCTTCCAGATTGTGGCCCAGTCCGGCTCAGTCTGTCTCCCTGCTGGCTCCCGGTTGGCTCCCTGCCCCTTTTATGCCTGCACGCGATCATGCCATTTGGTCTCCGTGGCGGTGCAGCCTCGTTCCACCTCTGTTAAAAATAAGCTCGAAACAGACCGTCGGGAGTGGGCCGCCCTCAGAAAACTAAAGAAATGGCCTGTTCCAATGGAATTGTCAGCGGGAAACACGACGTCCAATAAGAAATGCATTTCCAATGACGAGCAAACAGGTGTTGGTGGTGTAAAAAGCGCTTTGGGCCCAAGTGATACAGGTGACCGTACCTATTGTTTGTTTTGTATAACCCAGCTTGGATTCTTTTCTTCTCCTCCTCAGACTAAAATTTTCGTTTTCTTTCTATTTTTTCTATTTTTTCTATTGTATCTGAGCCTGTTGACTTTTCGCTTTTTCTGTTTTTTTTCTTCTCTCTCACTCGACTCGAAGCGCATACCAAAAGCATCGCCAATTTCTCTTGAGCACAAGCGTTCCAGCAGCCCTGATTCGACTGTCCCCCAAGCACATGCCATAGAAAGCCGAGATACGAGACACGCTTGCAGGGAGATACAACGGAAAACAAGAGAGAACAGGCTGAAACCCGATTCTACGACGAGCAAGAAAACATAGCCACAAGAAGCAAACTATACTGCGGTTCCTCTTTTTTGGCCGGCTCCCCCCGTCGACATGTCTCCCACTTACACCATGTCTGCACATCTGTGCAAGCAAATCTACGCCTCCTGGCGCCAATCCCACGATTCCTACGAAGGCACCCGCAGCCAAAAACAACAGATCGACAGCGGAAAAGACGACAAGTTCTACTATCACATCTCCACGTCGGCGCTGTCAAGTTACAGGCCATATCCCCAGCGGTCGTTCTCCTCATCATCAACAACAACACAGCATAAACGATCCATGGACAGCGATCGAAGTTCCGACGGCAGTGTATAGCGGCTCCAAATAGGCAACATTTCTTAGGACGGGATAGCAACGCAAGTCCATCGAAGAACAGAGAAGCTTTAGTGGTTTTCACGGCATCAACGGAGGACAGGGAGGCCGGTTGCATATATTTATGGAGAGTGTTCAGGGCGTTTGGGATGTGCACATTCTATTGTTTTCCCGGCTAGCAAGTTTTGCGGGCATTGATGCAGGCAGCGGCAAAAGTCATGGTGACTCGCCCATCCATCTATTCTCAGCCAGCACCATCAATGTCATGTATTTTCTGGAGTAATATGCTTGTGCATCTTGTCACGCAGGGGTTTGCCTTTTTTTTATCTCCTGATTCAGCGGAAATCAAGTCTTCGAAATACAAATCGCCTTCCAAAAAAAAATGAGGGAAAGAGAAACTTCTTTTTTCGGCACCCAAGTCTGCGTTCATCATGCGTGTTTCTGTCGCCCGTGCTATCTTTGGTTTCAGTCTTGCTCCAACCTGTCAAAAAAAAATATTGATTTCCAGGCACAAAACCCGCACCAAACAGCTACGATACCAAGTCGTCGCCGCCGCTATCGTCCGGCGAGTTATCCTCCGCCAAGGCGCTGCCTTGGATGCGCCTCTTAGCGTCGAGTTTGTCCTGTTCTGTGACCTCCTTCTCGTCCTTGGGCATATCTGGCTTCCACTGCGGCTCGCTAGGGGAATGTCCTACAGACATGCCGACCCGGATCTATTTCCTATGGGTTAGCAATTTCTCAGGTCTCAACATATCCCCACTTTGAAGGACCACCAGCAACGTACCAGTGTCTCCAGAGCACCGCTCGAGTTCTCCGCCAGGTCGTCGTCAAATTTCATTCGACCCTCTTCAAACAGCAGCACAATCGTACTGCCGCCAAATTTAAAGTATCCCAGCTCTTCGGCGCGCTTGACATGCTCACCCTCTTTCCGAGTGATCACAGTGCTTCCAACCATCATTGCCCCCACGCAGACGACCATGACCCGTCCATGCACTTCGCTGTCGATCGGCACTACAACCCGGACATTTTCGCCGTAGACATCAAGGGCCGAGCGGATAGCCATAGGGTTCACCGTATAATATTCACCAGCGATGAGTTTTGGTTTCCCGATGACGCCATCGACGGGGATGTGGAAACGGTGGTAATCTTGTGGAGCCAAGCGGAAGATACCAAGCGACCCGTTTTCAAAGCGGCTTGCTTCGTCTGTGGACACGTCGCCCAGCAGACGCTTGACCGAGAACTCGCGGCCCTTTATCCATATTTTAGTCGCTGTGTCAATGCGGTTGAACACCACAGACCGGCAGTCAGCCGGGGACACGATGATGCCTGGATTGTTTGGTGCCGAGCAAGGCCGGGCGTCGGGCTTCAGTGCTCGGTAGAAGAATTCGTTGAAATTCTTGAACTCCTCCACGGGCAACAGAACCTCTGTCATGTCTAGCTGGTGGAAATTGATAAACTTTTGTATTTCCTGCCTGGATGCAGGGTCATCATACTTCCGTCCCTGTTTGACACTAAGGCCTTTGAGCATTTTTCGAACTGGAAGGAGGAAAACACGGTGTTAGTCAAAGAGTGCAACTGAAGGCGAGGTGGACTATGGTAGGTCGGCTTACTTCTCTTATTCTCCATATTGTTGGACCGTAAGCCCTTGTAAAGAAGCCGGATGCCGAGTCGGACATAAACGCTCATCTTCTCTTCGTTTATTTGTCCGGTTATGCGATCCTGAACCAGAATGTTTGCCGAGTTCGCGCCAATTTTGTAGCCTCCATAAGAAATTTTCGTGATGACCTTGGAGTACCACTTTCTTTGCGCCTGGCTGGATGTCACAAACCCGCCCATAACCAAATTGTTCACTTGGCGCCAGTCTTGGCTGGCACATGTTGCTATGTGAGTGATTATGTCCGCATCACTCCTCTTGTTGAGCCGCGGTTGGTGGCATATGGGACACTCGCGAATCTCGACCACATGCTCTTCGCCCCGGTCATTAAGATCGTCTCGGCCGAGCATTTCGCCTTCCTCGCCACCGAGTGTAGGCATCCCCGGACTGTCTGCTCCGCTCGCGGAGGATGCAGTGTTGCCGATTGTGCCAGGAGATGTCGAAGGCGGCAATCTCTCCAAAGGCTCAGCACCAGATGACTGCGCTGGTGGTGCCTCAACGTCGGGGGACTGTGAAACCTGGCCAGAAAGGGGAAGAGATGCCATAAATTTGTCGCCGTCCGGAAGAATTCCTTTTATCTTGTCCGTGATTGACGATCCTTGCGGTTTGGGTTTGGCATCGAGTTGGTCTTCGAGACAGATAACAGCCTCATCCACAGTGAGATCCCACATTTCGTCATCACCACTGCCATTCCCAGTAGCTTTGTGCTTGAAGCGCTGGAAAAAGCTGTCGATCGTTGATTCTCGAAGAGTCGACCCCAGCGTGTCGAGCATAGTGCTCAACTCCACCTTGCTTATTCGCCCGCTCTCGTCCGTGTCGTACTGCTTTAGCATGGCACGCCAAAATTGTTGTCGTAGCGCCGGATAGGGCATATACTTGGCCCGGATAAAAAGCTGCGGATTGTGCTTGTCTTCCCACTTCTCTAGATTCTTCATTTTCAAAGGCAGGGTGAACGTGGTAAATTCTTGATCGTCGCTGTCCGCACCTAGCTCTCCCACTGCTGACGCAAGAGCAGAACCAGGGGCCAGTGTGCCACCGTTTCCAGACCCCTCGGCGGACAACAGGCCGCTCGAGCTTGCCTGTCTTGTGAGGGTCGGGGGGGCAGTCGGATCGCAACCAGCTGTGTCGAACGTTGCCGGTGTCGAAGGTGCTGGAGTCGAGTCTCGTGGTGCACTTGTTATATCTCCCAGAGGGGCAGAAACGTCCGAGATGCCAGAAATCTCAGGGATCTGGTATTCGAGTGCTGTTGTCCCAGAGCTCAAAGCCGTCGTTGAGGTCGTCTTGCTAGGGCTTGGGCGCGACATTTTGCCCAAGCTCTGCGAAGATGAGGATCGCGACAGGCCGAGGCGCTTGAAACGGTTCCGTTGAGCAACCGGAACATACTCGGGCGGTTCGCGGAGTTCGTATAGCCCAGTCTCGGGGTCGGCCTTCGGTGCTCGATCAATAAACTCCTTGAGCGGCAACGATGCAGACGCAATGAAGTCGTTTCCTGAATATTTGTCGTGGTCGATCACTGTGAACGCGAAGGAATAAGATTGCTCGTGGCCCATGACCTGGAAGATCATCTTTTCGTTGAAAACCGGATTGAGGTTGTGACTGATCATTTTCGTGCGGAAAGTCTTTCGACCCAGCGACGCCACGACAAAGGGGTCCATATCAAAGCTGGTCTTTGTGAAGTTGGACTCGGGGGGAAGGTCTGTGATGTTTTTGATCTCCAGGAAAACGATGCCAAGCACATCGCCGCCGCCGTTGGTAAACTCGTAGGGATTCTCTCTCCGCTTCTTCTTCAGGCCCTTGATTCGCAAACGGCGCTTTCTCTTTTCGACAGTCTCTGGTTTGGTCGGGTCCTCGTCTTCCGGCAATGGCTCATCGTCATACCCATCATCTTCTTCGTACTCGTCGTTGTCACTAAGCTTGCGGGTGAGCGTTGGAATTGGGGTTGGGAGCCCGCCCTTTGAGGTCGCCTTGGGGAGGGCTATCACCGGCACGCGAGGGTTGCGAGGCGAGGCATCTTCGGCGTCGGAGGCGGCAGCCTTAACAAAGGTATTGAACTTCTCCATGACTTGCCGGCCTGAAGCCGTTCTATCCGACGTATCGAAGAGCGTAAACTGGAGAAGAACCTCGCCCGAAACAACACTCGTCTTTTTGCCCGGTCGCTTGCTCTTGAGAGGGAACCACCGTGGTTCTTGTTCTGCCTTGTCGTTGACGAAGATTTCTTCGAGAGCCAGATCGAATTCGCCCAGATAATCTTTGCCAAATCGATCTTTGTCCCAGCAGCACACATCAAGAATGAGACTGGGAATCCCACTGATTGGCAGCTGGCAAAGTTCGTTCCATTCCGGATTGAGAGACTTGGGCACCGAATGAGTGACATGCTTGGCGTCTCCCAGAGTGAGAACCAGGTACTGGTACGAATGTTCTGATATTAGTTGAAGACCGCCCAAGCCCTGTACCTTCATCGTTCGCGCTCCCAGCGTCTCAGACATAAAAAAGGGGGTCTAGCAACGTACCGGATCAGAAGTTCCTCTGCGGTCTTTGGCGGCGAGATTCTGGGCCTAAATTGGTGTCAGAATGTGGACCATTCCTCGGTATGCATGTTTTATGAAGCCCTCCCATCGCGTCTGGAGTCGCGCATTGTCTAGTCCTCCCTTACTTTCATGATGGCCACATGGAGTTGTAGACCTGTATCGCGACGAGCATCAGGGTAACCCGAATCCATTTTGCCCCTCATGGGACTCGCGCTGCGGCTGTTGGCCGCCGAATTCGAGGCCGAGTTGCCCGACGAGGGCTTTAGGCGATTTGGGATAATGCGAACCATGGCCAAAGCTCAGGGTGCTCCTCGAGCAGGGAACCGCGAGGCGAAATGCAAGGAGGAGGGCGACGAAATGCGGACCAAAGGGCCAATGGTAAACGAGGGCGATTAATCGAACGGGGAGGCAGACGGCGCAGGTCCGTGGTTGAGGGACGAGGCACACGTGGTGCAGGACGTGGTGCAGGTGGGAACAGCGGTGAGAACGCTGCCGGCTGCTCTGCAGAGAAACGTACACGCACCACAAGCAGCCGTTTTGGTGGCTGCCTCGTGGCTTTTAACTGTCTCTGCGCAGGAAAAGACGGCCGAGATCCACCTTCTGCCTTGAGAGGCCGTGTCTCTAGGATGTGGGCAGCCCTTGTTGTGTTTTGGCGAGGTGTGCGACAAATGTCAGAAGTGGCAGAGAGGAGAGAGGGGCTAGGCGTACCGCCTCGGGGTCAGCGGAAGAACGTCATACATATATTGCGCTGTGGAGCCAGGGAAAGCGCAACCAGACATCGGACGGGGTCAGCAAGGCAAACGTACGGCTTCCAATTGTGGAAGGAACAACTGCGCCTCCCAAGAATCCAGGAATGCGAGATAGCTGCTGAGCTGAGCAGGAGCGGCTGAATTGTCCTTCGCGGGGGTGCGCTGTGCGAAGCGAGCAGGGTGCAGGAAGAGGCGGAAACACGGATGAGGGCCGCAGGCGGCGTCGACAGGGTCTTTTTGACATGGGCGGGCGGCCGGCGCAATGAATTGAAAACGCTGTGCGCGGCAACCTGCGGAAAGTGCGAGGAAGGAAAAGAAACAGTTGTCTTCCAAGTGCCTCCAGAAGGTCCGAAGAAACCCACCGCGCGCCAGCATGACGACGTAATGTTGGGGAAAGAGGAACAGGACACCATGGAGGGGCTGTCTCTTCCTGCTAATTTGGGCCAATGGCCGGAGCTAGACGAAACGGGGCATCCTAGGGCTGTCTGGCGCACTTCTGTGCACTTCCGTCCCACATCTTGGCCAAGTCACGCACGTCCGTCAAGCTAGCGTGTGCCCAGGCCTCACCGGCTTGAATGGTGCAGTCGTACTCCGTATGTATCGGAAGAGACACGAATGTGGGCAACGAAACAAGCAAAATGGGAGCGAGGGGCACAAACAAAAAATAGCGACACGAGACGGAAGAATCGAAAAGGGGAGAAACAAGAGGGCACAAGGAAAGAAACTGGCTCGTCCATCGCCTTTTCCTTTTTTTTTTGTTTATCGCAGATAATTAGAACAGCTTTTCTTTCCCTACGCTTCCCTTGCGTATGTGCGGCGTATTGTGGTCTTTTGCCAGAGACAAGCCAGCCCGTACTGTCTATATCTATTCAATCTCGACACCTTAATGATTTGCCGCCATCCCTAGAACATTTCCCGCGACATGCCGGCCACAAGCCAGTCGATGGGGCGGTGCGCCATTCGGAGTATTGCTTGCCGGCCATCGGGCCACTTCAAGATGAGCATCTGCACTCTATCCAGATACCTTGGCCTGGTACTTGGCTGCGGCCTTGTCGAACAAGCCACTCTTTTCCTCGAGATCCACCAAGAGGGCGTGCCGAGGGTCTATGCTTTCGAGGTTGCTATATCGAAAAGCATGTCAGCAGTTGCGCCAGCAGCACTGTGCCCGGGGGGCGGGTATATGCCTACCTTGTAGCCTCTGTCTTGTCCTTGCCAGTCAGAACTGCGAGAACGAGCAGATTGGCGATGGCGTCAGCAGATCCGGGGTCTGCCTTGACAGCCTGTTCCAGCGCCGCCTGCGCCTCTTCAAAGCGACCAAGGTGCAACTCAGAGACCGCTTGTGCCACCAGAGTACGGACAGAAGACGATGCCGGAGCTTGCGCCAGTTCCTCGAACACGTAAAATGCTTGCTGGTACCGTTCGCCGCCTAGCCGCATCCCCACCCACGACTCGGCCAGATTCACGAGCAGCGAGTCCTGTGCCCATCTCCGCGCCGCCACCACTTCTTTCAAGGCAAGATCGTTGCGGTTCTGTTGCAGGTGAATTTGCACAATGAGGGCGACGGCATCAACTAGTCACAAAAAGAAAATCGGCAAGTTAGTATCAGCAGTCTTCGAGTTCAAGTCGGCCACTAGGACAAGAGTGCGTGACGAACGGTTGCTGTCGTGTTGCGAAAGGAGCGCAAGGGCCTCTTCTGACTTCCCGGCCGCCTGCAAAACGATGCCCCCGACAATCTGTACTGTAGCGTTGTCCCCAGAAGATTCCGCAAGCTTCTGTATCACAGCAACGGCCGCATCCGTACGCCCTGCGCTCTGTTCGGCCAAGGCTCCAACGGCCAGCAGCGCCGGGTCCGACTCCGACCGCACTTCTGCGAGCACGGCATTGGCCTCGCCTAGCTCGATGCGGGATCGTAGCTGCAGAACACGTGCCGCCAAGGCATTTTCGGGGGACAAGGACGCTGTGTCGTAGTCGGCAACTTCCTGAAACTGGCCTTGGTGGAAGTGGTTGTGGATGTTGATCAGCTCGCCTTCGGCCGAGTACGGATCCATCTTTCCTATCGGTGTCTGCGGACGTCGTCCGGTTTTCGCTCGTAAACTCGATGTAGCCGCACGGGTCGGTTGCGGCTGTTGTACGCTTTAGCAATGGGATTTGTTGTCCGCTCGTTGTTGCCGGCTCGTTGTTGTCGGCTCGTTGTTCTCGTCAGGAGTCTCGAGGGAGGATCGTAACCAGAGAGATGGAGATCTGGCCCCCGTGGTGTGTGTCCCACTTATTAGTCATCTTCCACGACAGGCCAGTGTCGACATCGTAATTCGCACGTCCTAACCCCTTCTCATATTTGTAGCAAGCATCTCAACCATACATTAAAACCAGGCGAAACAAAGCAAATAGTATTTCATATTCCCAGAAATATGTCCCTTGCTTAAAATGAAATATAAAAATAAAATAAAAATTTCCGAAACTCTCTGGGTGGAATCAATCCGATGGAGCCTTCTCCAGTAGTGAATACTTGTCCCAAATGTACTCCGTATGGCACGCCAATCCAGAATGCAATGTCAGCCGTGCAATTTAATGCTGAGGAACGTCATGTAAAGATACAGAACAGAGACAGAGGGTGGGAGAGGCAATGAAAGATATAAATCAACAGCAGAGGTCGCACAATGGTCATAAAAGAAGAAGAAGAAGAAAATACAAAAAAGGACCAAAAACGCCATCATTCCAAGACGCCATCATCCCAAGACAAACGCCTTCGTGACGCCCTCGAAAGGAGTAACATCGCCCCCAAGGGCTTTCGAATCTCCATAGTAGCGGATGCGGTAGGTGCCAGGCTCCGCCCAATCTTCTGTCTCCCAGACAATCTCAACTTCGCTGGTGGCCAGGATTTCGCTCACCCGCTGCCAACGAAACACCAGAGACCAGTCACGATCATCTCGGACCGTTTCCCACATTTCTTCCCCCCGCTGCCCTACCTTGAGCATCTCAACGGCCGCAAAAGTCTTTTCAAGGCGCAAGTTGTTTCTCGGATTGGCGCCAATAAATTTGCTCGACACCCAAGCTCCACGACGGTAGAAATGGCGAACATCTTGCGTCACGTCACCGAAAGATTTGAAGAGCGGCGGCGCGTCCCGAATAACGCCTGTAATGAAAGACAGCGATCGGTTGCTATTGTCGGGGGGGAATGAGCCAACATCGTGCGGCGGGGTCTCGTTACTGGAGGCCGACAGATACGGCATGTAAGACAACGTCACGTTAATGTATGCAGCCAAGGTGTGCGGGCCATACAGCGTAGAAGCCCCTTCGTACCGCTGGATGGCGTACTCTTCTTCCGTCGTGATGTAGTGCGTGTAGCTGTTCGCAGGTCCACCAAGGACAACGACGGGGGCAGACGCGGCTCGTGGCCCATGATCGCTTTCGAAAAGGGGTGTGTATACATCAGCAACGGCCTCTCTCCAGCGGCGGCCGGCCATTGTAGTAGCCTCGCCAGGGCTGACGATGATGACGAGCTGGCCAACTCGAAAGACTTGGATATCAACCACATTTGGCGTCCATTGGTATGGCTTGTCCAGTTCGCCAACGTCAAGCAGGATAGGCTTTCCGCCATGACATGCGCGCTGTTCATCAGACGGGTTTTTCAAGAATCGTGAGACAACGCGCCATACGGGAGAAGTATTAGACGGGTCCGAGTCATGCTGCGTGAAGTTGACAGCGCCCGGGCCATCCGACGTGCCCGCCGCGAACGAGTAGCCAAGAGCTGCCGGGCATGTCTGGGCCATGGTTCCGTTTGGTAGCGCAAAAGAAAAATGAGACATGTTTTGGAAGGTGTGAAATGACTTCACCCAGGGTCCTCGAACCGGCTGTGGCTGGCGTGCTAAGAGATCGTAAGCAGCGCGAGCCGCTTCAAACTGGCGACGCCCAATCTCAAAGCACGAGGCAGCGCCGGTGTTGTCCAGGCGAAACAGCGGCCCGCGGGCATGGCATGTCTGCGCCTTACCGTCGCCACAGGTACTATTTTCGAAACTGCACGGCATACCAGAGCCGTCCTCGCACCAAGCGCCAAGAACATTCGGGCTCGTATCGCCAACGTTGGCTTGGGAAAAGCCAGCAACGAAGTCGTCAGCGACGGCATCGCCATTCCCGTCGTGTACGCTTCGTTCAAACAGGGACGCAGCAACGCCTTTGTTGTCCCCGCTGATCAGCGTGTTGTTTCCCAGCATCGAGGTCCCGTGTGTTGGGAACCAGGTCAGAACACCAATGTTCTTCTTATCCGCCGCGCGCTGGAACTTTAGAAGCGTCAAGTCTTTGTCGACTGAGCCATCGTCTCCGTCGCTTCCACCAGAGCCGCTGGTGTTGTACCGAGCACGCTCAGCCTCGGGGTTGGCAAAGTAGGCAAACAAACTCCGGTTGATATTGGCGTCCTTCACCTTTGCAGACGCCACGCTCAAATGGCCAGGTTGGAGACTTTCGTGCGCTCGCCGAATAGAGAGCGTAGCGCCGTCCACAATGGCACGGAAGCCTTGATGGTCAAACCCTTTGCTCGTAATCTGCGGGAGAAGATAGTTCAGCCAGCCCCCGGGACCCGAATGCGAGTGGGTGCCGGTGACGGCGACGTTGTGATGACCGTAGACCGCATACTCGGGGCCGAGGCGTCGGAGGCTCTCAATGATGCCGTACCGGACCGCCGTATCGCCGGATTGCGTGTCGAGCACAAGGTACACAATCCGGTCGGCAGGGGTTTCGGCATCGCCGACGATGAACGCGCGCGAAAAGAGGCGCTGCCGTAGACCAGTGCCCACCTGCTTGGGGTCGGCGTAGCCCATCAAGTTGATTTCGACAACAGGGCCCGTAATGTCAGCCTTGCCAACACCCAGCAAAAACACGTCGCCCAGTTCAGAGTCGCTGTCGCTCTGGGGGCCACCACATGCTGTGAAGATCCCACATTTCCCCCAGCCAAGCCACTGCTGCTTCCAGTCCGACAGGTGCAGAGAGGGCGGCTGCAGAAACGCCAGCCTGAAGACGGCGATGCATAGCAATATGGAGACAGATGCCCACAGCTTTCGCCGCAGAGGAGCAGAGGAATGCGGCCGTTGGACGTGATCGAGTGCCTTTGCTAGCTCCCTCGTCGTGGAAGCGTCGCCCAGCAGCCCTGCATCTGGGCCCGCGCCGCCACGCTCGCGCGGCATCTTAGAAAGGTAAAAGTGGAACTGTTCAAGCAAGATCCGGTTCGGCAATGCAACACAGCAGCGGGATCCGGCGTCGAGGCGGTCGTTGCAGCGGCACAGTTTCCAGGCTTCCAACGCGTCTGGATATGGCCTGCTTCTTGTTATGCCACCGGGGTTTTCAGTCGAACAGACCAGCTGCTTGCTCTAATGTAGAAGGGGCAGCAATGGGTATCCTGGCCATGGCAGGAAAGCAAGAGAATGCAGCGTCATCGCCTCTGATTTTGGCTGTATTGCGGGCCGACTTTGAAACCAGACGCTGGCCATGTGCTGATTGGGCAACGCTGTTCCCCCGCCCTGGCCTGTGCTGTGCACCACACGTCATTGTCAGCAACGAGCCCCCCGTCTTAAAATAATGCAAAAACACTAAAAATTGTACCTTAATATTAGTGGATCCACAGCCGTTTTCTGGTGATGTGGCCAGCCCAGGCACAGCCATGTCAATCCGCTTTCAGCCGCCCACCAACATCCACTGCGCTTCATTTTTTGTCTTTTGTCCCCAAACCAACAATTGTTGTCGGAAGGGCAGATAATTGGCAGAGTACGGAGCAAGAACCAGCAGGGCCAGGGAACGCTGCCAGACAACGTTTCTGCCTCATACAAACGGGCATACGAACTTGGAGCCCTGAGGCGTGTTTCAGGCAAATCGCATTCTCCCAATATGGTGGTGCGTTTGCATGCATCCGGCACCAAGAGAGTCCCTTCGGCCACGGATTCGAGCTAACCATGCCCAGCATCACGCAGACGCGTCCAACTTCGCGGGCGGTCTCACAAAGGAGGAGGCCTATGAGCAGGTGCTGCTGCAAGCAGAGGGACTTTTTGATGGCCAGCGAAACTGGGTATGGACCATGGTTTCTTTTTTTCTGTCTGCGCCTCTTCTTTTGGCCATTGTTTATTAACACAGCATGCGCGTGTCCGCTCAGGTCTGGTGAGTAGATTCACAATCTTACAAGAGTGATTGCGGTTCCTGCAAGCTGACCAGATCCTGAGAGCAGCAACCTGGCAAATACGGCGTCTCTTCTCTGGCATGCATTCAAGTCGCTAGAATCCCCAAGCAACCAGGTCAACTGGGCAGGTTAGTTTAGCTTTCTGCCGCCATCATCTGTCGTAATGCCTTCACAGTTGTTGACGTGTCCAATAGGCTTCTACACTGTCGACGCTTCGCAGAAAGACCAGCTCATCCTTGGACCTTTTCATGGGAAGGTCGCCTGTCAGGTTATTGCAATAGGGCGAGGAGTGTGCGGCACGGCGGCGAAGGAGCAGAAGACCGTGAGAGTCGCTGATGTAGATGCGTTTCCGGGCCACATTGCCTGTGACAGCGAGAGCCGCAGTGAAATCGTGGTCCCTGTGGTGGCTTCCAAAGCAGACGGTTCCGGAAGTGCCGCCGGGACCAGGCTGGTCGCCATCATCGATATTGACTGCGCGGACTTGAACGGTTTTGATGAGATAGATCAGGTCTATCTCGAGAAATTGGCGGCACTGGTGGCTCGCAGCTGCGACTGGCCATGATTCGGTGTAGTCTGAGCCGAGGCCAGCTGGGTCCGTACCGAAGAGTGGTATGTGCAAATGTTCAGCCAGCAGCATGCCTCCTGTAGGAGTGAACCGAGTTGCGGACTAGGCAGACGACGAAGTTCAAACTTTAGACTACAATGAAAAATGCTTTGTCTATGAAGATGTCCCAAAGTCACCTAATGTATGTCTAGGTTCTCTATTGCCAAAGCGTTGGAATAAAAACACCAGGCTAGGACAAAGATACATCTACTTAAAAAACAAACTAATGGGAAAGTATAGTAAAAACATGATGAAATTGTTGATACACGTGGAAACTTCTTATGCGAAGGCCTCTGTCCGCAGCCTCTTAAACTTCGTATGTTTGAGCTACCGGCTGCTCAATGGAGTCGATTTCCATCCGCCGCCACTCCGTATGCTTCCGTGGTCTTTGAGGCTCTCTGTTATTGGGCAGCCTGAGATTGAATGCACGCTCGTCACCAAGTCGCATTTTCGCCATTCGTGAAATATTGCTGTCCGTGCTGTCTGGCTTGTAAAATTCGGTAGCATACGCCTGAGGCGTGGTGGGCACAACAGGGCCATCCCCTGGCCGTCGGCGGCGCCTACCGTCCTCCTGTGGTCTCTCAATCTGAGACCGGCGCTTCGGGGTACTGTCGGGCATATCCCTGTCTACTTGTGTAATATATTCTCCACGTTGAGCCCTTGGAGGCGGGCGTGAAACCGGATTTCGCGGTGCCAAATCGAGGGGTCGAGGAACCATCGACGGCGACATGAAGGGGGCCTGGTCTTCATCTCCCGCCATAGTAACGGGCACTCTCGCCAGCATCTGCGGGTTTCTAGCCCGCTGGTAGTTCGGGGGGGGGGGTTCAAGCTGTTGCGGGAACCCGTTGTATTTTGTTATTTCGCTTGCTGCGGGCGCAGGTGCCCGGGGTTGGTTTCTGTTGCCGCCATTGTAGAGGCCACGAGATGCTTCCTGGCTGATACTAGAAGGGCCCTGCTGTCCCTCATACCCCCTTTCACGGTTTCCGAACTGGTCGTATAGAAATCTCGACGCGCCGGGCACAGCGAAAGTTTCTTCCCTCGAGCCAGGCAACCTCCGCTGGTAGTTGCTCGCGTCTTCCAATTTTTGGTTTTCTCCAGCCCCACGAGGAGACATCTCATCCTCTCCATCTTCGGCAAATTCAGTGACGATACTGTCCCGGTTGATAAGCGGTGGTTGGAATAGTTGCAAATTTGGTCGCCACGTGTCCATCTGTTCGCCGTTTTGAGCACCGTAAAGCGCATTATTTGTGAGTGTTTTGGGGTCTGGGCCCTGGCGAAGGTCAGTAGCTGAATCCATGCCGCGAAAGGGGATTTCTTTGGGTCTGCTGTTGAGCGCTTGCACTCGCGGGCGTGTAGGTGTCTGCGTCCGCGATGTGTCCGTTCTCGTCGAAAGAGGCCCGAGTGCATCACGAGGTGGTTCATAAAAGCGATCATTGGCGGGTCTAAATGTCGTGTTCATATTGTTGGTTTCTGGCTTGGCCAAGGCTGGTTTCGGCGTTGTCCGGGAGTAATTGTTTTTTTCTTGCCATGGGGCAATGTTTGTAGGTGCCAGTCTTGGTGGTTGCAAGTTCACTGGTGGTGATATCTGGAGCTCGTGGCCCTCCGCTTTACCTAGACGGCTGAAGCCTTCCGTGTCGTTATTATCAGGGGCTATCTCGAGCATGAGCGCCCGTCGGTGGCGCACGTAACGCAGAAAGACACATAAAATAATGGCCAGGAAAAGCGCGGCAGCAGATCCAACACATATACCGACAATCTGAGCCACGGTTAAGCCGCCTCTCTGAGATTGTGTCGGCTCGGACGTGGCTCCAACGCGTGTTGACGATGCTGATTCCGAGGGAGAAACGGCGGTGCTAGTATGAGACGAGGCAGTCTGAAGCTGAGATGCCGTGGAGGGGTTACCACTGTGTGTCAAAGCGGCGGGCGCCGAGGTCGAGGTATGCGATGCCGGTGATGCATTTGTTGTATGCCTGGCTACTGTAGTGGTAACGGCGGTGGTCGTTGGCTGTGGCGGGATGACCAGCGTGGCAACGATTGTTGCGTGTGTTTCTAGTACCGCGCTCGTCTGTCCATAGCACATGGAGTATGCCTTTTTCGAAGCACTCACTGCAGCCAGGTGAAAGACGTTAGCAATGAATGATGTCCCCCCGGGGGCGGCATGGTGCTGATTCAAAAGCAAGATAGGTCGACCAACATGATACATCGCTGCCCGTGCACTGCCCAGCCCTATCCTCGAATGCGATGCAGGCCAGGGCCCCCTCTCCGACCGTAAAACCATTGGCTCCAGCGTGTGCACACAGACACTGAAAGGCTGGGGAGTCTCCGCAGATGGTCTGGGGAAAGTTGGCGTCGATAAATGAAGAGAGACACGCCGTCGCGCATGACGGCACGAAGTTGACAATATCGCCGGGCAGATCAATGGTGGTTGCACGGGCAGAGCGCAACGCCAACGACATAAATAGCTGGACCGATAGCAGTGAAGTCGCCTTTCCAGATGTGGTAGGAAATAACATTTGAAAATAACAGCCATCGAGGCCCGCCGCCAGTACAGAGAGAGGCGTGCCAGGATTCACATCTATCCACGGGTCTGCGAGGCATGTGTTAGCGAGAGCAGGCAGCAGATATCAGCATCACAGAAGCCCCAGAATACCAACCACGGAAGACTCGAAAGCATAATTTCTTCTTGGTGCAGAGAAAGAGTACGTGATCGCAGAAGAAGGCAGTGTCGAAAGCAGCTTAGAACCAACTCAGGGCCACTTCATGCTCCCTGGGGCCCAGTCGTGGGCTTAGCTTCACATCTGAGAGAGACAGATGGGCTGCAGCGATAGCAGAATAAGAGGCAGGAAAAGTTGTCAAGCGTCCGGCTGGTGGCGACGGGCAAGTTGCAAAATAGCAGGTCACGAAAAGAAGCAAGAAGCAAGAAGCAAGAAGCAAGAAGCAAGAGAGCTGCAAGGCAAGAAACAAACGAGAGAGGAGACAACATAGCCATCCGAGTCCGTTCAACGGCCACATGAGCAGGAGCTCTTTTTGCTTTTCTTCAA
This sequence comes from Sporothrix brunneoviolacea, assembly GCA_021396205.1. Classification (NCBI taxonomy): domain Eukaryota; kingdom Fungi; phylum Ascomycota; class Sordariomycetes; order Ophiostomatales; family Ophiostomataceae; genus Sporothrix; species Sporothrix brunneoviolacea. The sequence continues at coordinate 82,098 of WNYD01000105.1, forward strand.
CACCTGCATGTGCCAATTACGCAAACCGCTGCCGTTTCGAATTCTTCGGCGGCTTCCAGTCGGCCCAATCCAGGGCTCATTAACCGCCGACTCCTCTTGACAAGACAAGAGGACAGAGAGGGAGCCGTCCAGGCTGGCTGGACTGCTCATTGGGCGACGCATCGCGACGCATCGCTTTGCAGAAACCCCAGACTCAGGCCATCCGACCCCGTTCACCAAGGCTCTCCAGCCAAAGCCCTCTACGCAGCACAAGAAACGACACGAAAGCGAGCGAAACAGGGAAATCAAGTAAGAAGGGGCTGAGCGTTAGTCTATTGCGTTTGAGATTGTGTGCAGGTCCTCGTGTTGCTGTTGGCGAGACGCCCGAGGGGACAAATCAACATGAAAATTGTGAGACCGGCGCGGCCGACAAATGAGGTGCCGCCCTGGGCTGCCCCTGGCTGGCTTGGGCACCGCGGCGTCTAAGTTCCCACGCCGGCGCTTCAACCACGCAATCATGCGGGCGGCTCTCTCCCACTGCCATCCCGGATTAGTCACCCGCTAACCGCTCGTCTCTGTCGCAGTCGTTCTGCCCGCACGGCCACCCCCGTAATACTTGCTACTCGCAAATTAGACGTCCTTTTGAGTACAAACCGCCTACGCGAAAGGTAGAGTATGAGCTACCTCTTTGAAGGTGGTCACATTACCGCCGATGCGAAAAACGAGCAAGAAAACAAAATGGCAGGCGTGAATAATATCTTGCTGCTGTCGTTGGCCTCGAACATGTGGTGAGGCCAAAGCAGTGTTGAACATAGGTAACCTCTCTGTATTTTACTTTACATTATTCCACCGACACGCGGCTGCCTTTCCCTGCCAACTTCTTTCGGTCTTGATATCAATGGTATCATGCGTCCTTCACTATCTTGCCACCCACGCGCCAAAATACGGCCGTGCATTTTTGTCGTTTTTCCTTCCCTTCGACTCCACAGCCGACATAAAAGACCAAGTTCCTGCAAGCTCTTTGCACACTCTCCGCCTTCAACGCTCGGCCCCAGCTTCTCGGGCCGCACCAGATCGACTGCCTTGTAGCAGATCAATACGCGTACGCCATATGCAGGTCCCTCCTGTGTCTAGGTTAGATGCTGCACACGGAGAAGGAGACGCGAAAGAAGGAGTGCCACGAACTAAGAACTTTCAACGGCTGAAGTCGGGGCGTAGTCTGGCTGAGCGCGGGCCGATTTCAGAATATGCCGAATCTTTTGCTCTGTCTCTTCCCAGTCGTCGGGGCTCAGCTGGATGAGGTCGATGCTGTAGTGGTTGGCTATGTCAGCTAGCGCCGTGAAGCTCTTTCTGTCGTACACGAAACTGATGCTGACGCCAACGCGGCCAAAACGGCCTGTTCGACCAATTCGATGCAGGTAGGTCTCCGCATCAGGCTCGCGATCGCCAGCGCCCTTCATTGGGATGTCGTAGTTGATCACCATCGAGACGCTCGACACGTCAATGCCACGAGCAAGCACGTTGGTGGTAATCAGCACTTTAGACTTCCCCGTCCGAAAGTCGTTCAAGAGCGCGTCACGACTCTCTCCCTCATAGGCGCCATGCAAAGCAGCAATGCGGTGGCCATCGGCTTCCATCCTCCGCTGGATCTCATTCGCGCTCTGGCGTGTCTGCAGAGACAGGAGCAATTAGCCATGGATGATATGTTTTACTGAGAACAGCATGGGCAAAGAGGCTGCCCCTGGAAGAAAGACGCGAAGCGACAAAGGGGGAAATGCCAAACGTCCAGCTGCATACCTTGACAAATATGACGGAAGATCCAATTGTCATCAAGCCGTAGAGCTTGCAGAGCACCTCATACTTTTCGGTTTCCGATGGGCAGTCCATGTACATTTGGGAAATGCCCCTGACAGTCAGCTCCTGCTGACGCAACCTCATTTGGTTGGCATTCGGGGCAAATTTCTCAGCGTATCTCATGACTTTTTCGGGGAAGGTGGCCGAAAACAGCAAGACTTGGATGGCTCTCGGGAGTTTTCTATCGCAGAGAACAGGAACAAGGCAGTTAGCGTCAACAGCTACGGCCAACCGCGAATGAGAAGCGAATAAGAAAATCCGGGGAGGGGGGAGTACAAAGACTGCTCGCTATTTTGCATCACTTACTCTTTCACCCGCACACACTGTTCGCCCAGGCCCTGTTGGTCCAGCATGTTGTCCGCCTCGTCGATAACGAGAAGCTTCAACTGGGACACGTCCAGCTGCTTGCGCCGCATCAGATCCATCACGGTTCCGGGTGTGCCGACAACGACATTTGCCTGCACAGAGCTTCCCCGCTCGACAGCGCCAGGAATGGCAGCGGCCACCTTGAGACCCTCGCAGAACTGGCCAATGGAGTTGATGACCGATTCGATCTGGCGGGCGAGCTCCCGGCTCGGGGCGAGCGCAAGAGCCTGCGGTGTGCCAGGCTGGCCAAAATCGACGCGGGACAGAAGCGTCACGACGAAGGCGGCCGTCTTGCCCGTGCCGGACTGGGACTGGGCAATCATGTTCCGCGGCGGATCGGACAGCATCAGGGGCAGAGCGCGCTCCTGGATCTTCGACGGCTTCTTGAAGCTCAGAGCGAAAAGGCCGTCGACAATGGATTTTTTTCTGCGGGCAAGACAAGACGTCAGAAAGGGGGCAGGGACCCAGACAGAAGCCGCGCGGGTACTCACAGTCCGAGCTCCTCGAAGGACGAGACGGACGACAGCGGGTTGTCTGAATCGCCCTGCAAGTCACTCAGCTTGACCTCGACATCGTACGTCGACTCAAGAAGACCGGTGCCCGGGGCATCAGCAGGGCCGTCCGTCTGGGCGGGCGCCTGAGCGGGCGTCGGGGTAGACGTTTGGCTCGAAGCACCAGCCGCCGCGTCGGGTCGGGTGATGCGGCTTGCCAGATCCGCCATCGTGGCAGGAGCGTCGAAGCAGTGTCAGAAACGAATCCTCGTTTGGCACTCGAGCGTGTAGGCGTATTCGAAAACGGAGCTATGTACGGAGACCACGGCCAGGATATGAGGGCAAAATAAAGATGCAGAAGACGAAAGGAAGCTCTAGGATGGGGCGAGGAACTGCCTCAAGAAGAAAACGGGGAGAGTCCTTGCAGGGAAGAGGCGGCGTGAAGGGTCGTCAAAGGGAGAAAGGTTGGAGGACAAACGCGTTGCAACCGGCCAAAGGTGGGGGCATGAGAGCTTCAAGACAGGAGGGGAAACAGTCGAGGAGCTTTCTGCAGTGCCAGGGCGGTGCGCGGTGGCAGAATTGTCGCCTGCCCTCTCGGCGCCGCACCGCGTTCGCCGGCCTGCAGCATGCTGCAGTGCGAGTCATTGCGGCTAGTGAGGGGGTTGGCTGGCCAGGCCGCTGGAAACGAGAGGGGGGGTGTTAATACACATAAAACTATACCCATAAGCTCCTTGGCCGCAGCGCAAAGGGCCACCTTTCCCCGCGCAGTCAGATTATCGCTGCCTTCGACAGGAACCGTCGGTATCGCAACTCCGCAGCACCAGGCGAAAACGAGTGCGACGCCATCCTGCCTCCGCCTGGTCCGACCCTCTCAACCCTCCCCAATCACAACGAACTCTGCCTGGCGCACTTCCTCTCCGCGCGAGCGTCTCTGGATGTTCTGCATACCGACCGCATAGCTCTCGCTTCTCGTCTGCCTGCGAGGTCCCCGGCGTTCCGGAACCGTTCGCGATGGAGAGTCCGCCGACTTTCGGCTCCGAGTTGAAGGTGAGCCTCGAATGCTGCAACCACGCGCCTTTCCCTCCTGCTCTCGGTCGTGTCTTTCCGTCCCCTCCTCTCCGCCCCGCCTCCTTGTTCATGTTTGCCTGCTCCCCCTCTGTCTCGGCTTCGGGTCTGACTGCTCCGGCTTCCAGGATGGCTTCAAGCCCGCCAACGTCTGGGTTTCGAACGGGATTGCTTGGCTGGACGACATACAGCAGTTCTACCGCGAGAGGAGTGCCATTGAGAAGGAATACAGCGCCAAGCTCAAGGCTCTGGCCAAGAAATACTTTGAGAAGAAGACAAGAAAATCTTCTGTCCTCAGCGTTGGCGAGACGCCAGCGATGACGCCGGGCTCGTTAGAAAGGTACGTCTGGGCAGAGACGCCACGCCCGGCACGAGTCGACGAGCGTGCTCACAAGGAGGTCCCAAGCTGACATGTCGCCTCTGTTTTGTTCCGCAGCGCATCGCTCACGACCTGGACGACCCAGCTTACGACGCTCGAGGCGCGGGCAGACGATCACGACACCTACGGCAATGACCTCGTCAACAAAGTTGCGGGGCCGCTGCAGACGCTGGGCGCGCGGTTTGAGGAGCTGCGGAAGCGACACTCGGACTACGCTGACAAGGTCGAGCGCGAGAAGGACTCGTCGTACGCAGAGCTGCGAAAGGTCAAGAGCAAGTACGACGCCGTATGCCAGGAGGTGGAGAGCAAGCGCAAGAAGACGGAGTCGGGCTTCGGACAGGCCAAGGCCCAGAGCGCATACCAGCAGCAGATTGCCGAGATGAACAACGTCAAGAACTCGTATCTCATCGCCATCAACGTGACAAACAAGCAGAAGGAGAAGTACTACCACGACTACGTGCCGGAGCTGCTGGACTCCCTGCAAGATCTGGCAGAATTCCGCACGCTGCGGCTCAACGATCTCTGGACGGTGGCATCTCGGCTGGAGGCAGGCATGCTGAAGCAGAGCGGCGGCATCATCGACCGCCAGACGCAGGAGATTGCGCGCAACCTCCCCCAGCTCGACTCGATGATGTACATGCGGCACAACGTCGGGGGCTGGCAGGAGCCGGCCGACAAGGAGTTCGAGGCGAGTCCCGTGTGGCACGACGACGCCTCCATGGTGGTCGACGAGAGCGCGAAGATTTTCCTGCGCAACGTGCTCAACAAGTCCAAGGGGCAGCTCGGCGACCTGCGGCGCGAGGTGGACAAGAAGCGGCGCGAGGTTGAGACAATACAGCGGCTCAAGCAAAAGATACGCGAAGGAACAGAAAAGAGGGACGAGGTGGTCGTCGTCAGCCAGATGTTTTCGGTGCAGGAAGAGCTGCACCAGGTAGAGCGCAAGCGCATGACAGCCGAGGTCGAGACGTCCACCATCACCGCCGCGGTAGGAGACGTCACTCTCGGGGCGCGAAACCACAACTTCAAGTCCCAGACGTTTAAGATCCCCACTAATTGCGACCTGTGCGGCGAGCGCATATGGGGGCTGTCGGCCAAGGGCTTCGACTGCCGCGACTGTGGCTATACATGCCACAGCAAGTGCGAGATGAAGGTGCCGGCAGAGTGTCCTGGCGAACAGAACAAAGAGGAGCGGAAGAAACTGAAGCAGGAAAGACAAGAGGCTACGAATACGCTTCTCAAGCCAGGAGGAGGTGGCGGCGGCACCGTATCCTCAGCGTCCAACAGCGCGACAGAGCTGCCCAAATTGAGCCGGTCAAATACGATGAACTCCCTCAGCTCCGGATATGCCACGAGTGCACACCGCTCCATATCGGGGGCGCGGTCGCCAACGGTTGCCGACGACGGACCTGCTGCGGAGCTGCCGGCAAACACGCGCAGCGTGCCCGGCGCGGCGCGCACGAACAGGATCATGGGGCCTCCGCCGGTGACGTACATCAACGAACTGCCCGGGAGCGCGCCCGACGGACTGGCTGGGGGCGAGCAGCAGAGGGGAAAGATGGTGTATGCTTTCGAGGCCAATGGCGAAGGAGAGCTGTCTGTTGCCGAGGGGCAGGAGGTTACTCTTCTTGAGCCAGACAGTGAGTGCCCGCCAGTGCGCCGACCCCATGTCTCGTTTTCGCTTTTGCTGACAGTGCTACAGATGGCTCTGGCTGGACCAGAGTCCGGGCGGGGTTCAAGGAAGGACTGGTGCCGGCGTCTTACGTGGAGGCAACGCCAGCAGCACCCGCAGCCATGGCCCCGCAGAACACCGGGCAGTCGGCGAGGCCCGAGTCGACATACTCGAACAGCGGCTCGTCCGTTGGGACCACCGGCACAGCCGGCGCCGTGAAGAAAAAGGGGCCGGCTGTGGCTCCGCGGAGAGGCGCGAAAAAGTTAAAGTACGTGGAGGCACTGTACGCGTACGCGGCGCAGAACGACGCAGAGCACAGCATGGAGGAGGGCGAGCGGTTCGTCTTGGTCAAGGAGGACCCGGGGGATGGCTGGGCCGAGGTGGAAAAAGGCGGCGTAACGAAGAGCGTGCCGGCAAGTTACATTCAGGCAATCTAGAGTCGCGGCCGTCTCGTGGCCGTTTTTGTCCGTTTTTTTTTTGTTTTTTCTTCTCCTTTCTTTCCTGCATTTTGAAAAGTCGCATGCATTAAACGAGCCTGAGAGGCCGGTCTTATTCTCGCAGCAATTGTTTTGGGGGGGAAGGGGGTTTGATTTTCTGTCTCCCTTCGTTTTTCGTTTCCTTTTCCTCTTGTTCCAGTATTTGGTGCTCCCTTCTGTAACCAGATGGCAATTCCGGGCGCATTTGCTATGGTCTTTGTATATTGCATAGAGGCGAGGGAATGTTCAGGTCGTTTGCGAGGATGGGGCGCTCAAATTGTGGTGGCGAGGCGCAGTCGTGTTAGCTTTTCCAAGCCGGAAATTGAGGTGGTGTCTTGCGCCGGCGTGTCAGGAAGAAGCAGGGACGGAGAGGTCCAAACAGGAAGTCGACAAAACAGGCGGAACCCTGAAATCATCTGCAGGTACAGTATACTCGTATATGTACGGAGTATGTGTACGGAGTATTAATACTGCGGTGTAGTATCATGTCTTTTTTCTTGCTCGAAACAGGAAAGAAGTACGAGTACAACGAGTGCTGGTACGATGTGAGAGAGAAAAAAAGTACTCATAAATGAAACAAATAAGATACAAACCGAAAAAAGACAAGAAAAAAGAAAGAAAAAACACTCAAAAACTCCTGCACTCGGCACTACGAGTACCCATATCTCTACTCCGTACCGTACAACTACACATCGGCGGCCGTCTGTCCACCCACCTGAAACACGCCTCCGGTTATACTAATACTCGTCCGCTCCACAGATCGGCCAAGTCGACGCCTGAACAGGGGAGCGGCCTTGGTTCCAGGCGCCGGCAGGTGTGGGTAATCACAAGGGACGAAAGTAACTGTATTTGTCTAATCTTGTTGCCCTCCCGAACAGTCCGTGCCTGCACGATGCTGCATACGGAGTACATCTGTACAAGTAAGCTTAATACGGGATGCTCATCCCCCTCAGCGCCCCACTACTCGTAGCGAACTTCGCCGCGACAAGTCTCCGCGGGCGAAAAGACGCACGACAGTCGCAGCGCAGCGCACCGTGCGTTCTCCCTGAACATCGCGATAAACCAACTGTCGATCGTGGTCCCCGGGCTTGTGCCTCAATGCCTCAAAATAGCTCCTGCAATTCCACCGCGGCGATCGCCAACAGCAGCCGGCCGTCTTGGCAGGATTGGTTCCAGGAACGCATCCGCGAGGACATAGTACGTCGTATTCGTAGTCGTAGTGCGAGGTCGCCAGTCAGCGACCGCAGCCACGCCGTCGACACGAAGCCCGGTCTCGTATCGCATCCCACCTGTGTCTTGCCGTTGACGCTGTGCGCTGGACGTCGCTGAGTCGCCTCCCAGCCAATGCTTCTGCCATCGAGCAGCGTCCTCCGGAAGTCCGCCCCTCTCCTTGCCTGGGCGTGGCTCTCCTATTCTGGATGCATGCGACGTCCGAGTGCTCCGAGCTCCCGTGTGCTCTCGACAGGTACACAGCACCTCCCTGCATCATACGAGCCAGCACGGTGCCTCCGCCGCCGAGCACTATGCGCTCACACGCGCTTCCAGAGCGCCCAATCTACGCGTGACATTCCGTGCAATGCATCCGAAACCAGTTTCCCCCAACAGGGTGCCAAGAAACGCTCTATTCCATTCCTCTCTATTCTTGGACGCTCCCTCCTTCTCTCTAAGATTTGTTTGGCCCCTTTCTGCCAAGTTGGGCGTCCCAAGACCTGCCTTCCTTGTTCCCTTCCTTGCTCCCTTCCTTGCTCCCTTCCTTGTTCCCTTCTTTGTTCCCCTGTTCCCTCCCTTCGGCCCTTCCTTCTTTTGTCTTCACTTTCCCTCCGTGCATCGTCTTCTTTTCTCTCTTCATCGTCGACTTTCCTTGTTTGTTTTTCTTTCCCTTTATGCTCTTTCGTATTCTTCGTCTCTCGCTTGTGACCCGTTCTTGTCTGCCCAGCGGCGCTTTCGCTTCTGTTTTTCTTCATTCGCTCATCAACTCTGCACGGAAGCACACGACTGGCATTTGGCATTTCCCTTCGAATCCATCGCTCGCGTCGCTCGCTTGTGTGCAATTCTTCTCCTCCGTGTCACGTCGTCGCCGTCCCTCGTTCCCTTTTCCCTCGGTACACTCGCTTGCCAGCCCGGATTTTGAGCATTCTTCAATCCGTCTTTAACCTCTGCTCGCTTCTTTCACGAATCCATAACATAACCACGTTCTTTGTTGCCTTCCCCTCGAAGTCGGCTCATCGCAATGCATTCGCTCGCCCTCGCCTCCGTGGTCGCGGCCCTGTCGACTGTGTCTCTTGTTGACGCCAAGCCGTCCAAGACGATTCCTGAACTCCCGAAACGCGCAAACTCGGTGCCCACCGTCACAGCCTCTGGCAATGGTAGGGTGATCTTGGTCTGTTTTGTTTTGTTTTGTTTTTGTCGTCGTATGCTGACCATCCCTTCCACCTGCAGCTTTCTGGTCGGGCAGCACGCGTTTCTACGTCCGCGGCATCGACTACCAGCCCGGCGGCTCCTCAAACATGACCGATCCCCTCGCCGACTCGGCCGTCTGCGACCGTGACATTAAAGAGTTTACGAAGTTGGGTGTCAACACGGTCCGCGTCTACATTACCGACAACTCAAAGAACCACGACGACTGCATGAACGCCCTCGCTGCCGCCGGCATCTACGTCATCCTCGACGCCAACAACCCGCTCTATTCCATCAACCGAGACGATCCGGCACCGTCCTACAACACCGATTATCTTCAGAGCGTCTTTGCCACCATCGATGCGTTCATCCAGTATCCCAACACTCTGGCATTTTTCTCTGGCAACGAAGTCATCAACTCGACTGCCGCATCAACTCTCTCTGCCCCGTACGTCAAAGCTGTCACGCGTGATATGCGCCAGTACATTGGCGATCGAGGCTACCGCAAGGTGCCTGTGGGTTATTCTGCTGCCGACGTTTCCCAGAACCGCTTTCAGCTCGCCGACTACATGAACTGCGGCACCGACGACGAGCGGAGTGATTTTTTTGCCTTTGTAAGTGGTCCAACTCCGGATTGGCCTCTGTCCTCTTTTTTGTCTCCTCTGATTGTCTTGATTTTCTGTTTGTGACTTAATACAGAGGCCAATGTGCTAACTTTCGGTCAGAATGACTACTCTTGGTGCAACACCAACTTTGTCACCTCCGGCTGGAATGAAAAGGTTAAGAACTTTACTGGATATGGCCTCCCCATCTTCCTCTCCGAGTACGGCTGCATAACCAACGGCCGTGATTTCGGTGAGGTTGAGGCGTTGATGAACTCCGAGATGACTTCAGTGTACTCGGGCGGTCTCATGTACGAATACGCCCTGGAGCCCAACGATTTCGGTATTGCCTCAATCGATGGCACCAGCGTCAGCGAGCTTCCGCAGTTCACCAAGTTCGCAAGCGCCCTGAGCGCAAACCCCGCCCCAACTGGCGACGGAGGATTCACATCGACCACCAACACCCAGGCCTGCCCGACCAAGGATGCTAACTGGCTTGTGGATTCCACTCTTCTTCCGGCCATTCCCAACGGTGCCCTTGCCTTCATGAAGAGCGGTGCCGGTACCGGACCTGGTCTCACTGGTTCCGGTTCCCAGAATGCCGGTGGTGCCAGCACGGGCAGTGCCTCGCCCGGTTCTGGTTCTAGCACTGCCACGGCTTCCAGCAAGAACGCCGGCCCAACGATTATGGGTCCAATGGACAAGAGCCCTTTTGTTGTCTCTGTTGTCGTGTTTTTCTTTACCCTCGTCGGTGCTTTTGCGTTGTAAATACAGCCAGTCCCATTTTGGCACTCGGAGGAGACGGCTATATTGGATAGGGCCATCGAGGTCATTCGTTGTCTGGCATATATCTACTGTTTAATTATGGGGCTGTGTATTATTGGGTTTTTTGGGGTCGTTTGCTTTCTGCCTGCTGGTATTCTGTTTCCCCGTATGCTATTATACGAGCAGTGTTTTAACCGACTGAGACTATAAAGGGAGTCAGGATGTCGATGCTTCACTGGAAGAATTAAACTGTGTTCGCTGCTTAGAGTCGCTTTGATCCCATGTTGAAACTGAGTCCTTGCAACAGCCAGCACCCGAATGAGGGGGAATTTTTGCGGCATAAGTCATATGCCTTAAATCGAGACTTGAGAAACGCTCGTAGAATAAAACAATATAAAATGGAAAGACGAGGAGGAGGAGGAGGAGGAGGAGGAGGAGGAGGAAGGGTGATAAATGTAAATAAATAACGTAAATAATATGATGTTCGATAAAATATTCGTCCAACAATTGAAAACAAAATCGGTTTATTCGTTTGTTTGTTTATAAATACAACCAGGTCGATTCTGCTACCGACACAGGCACCACGTGAAAAAAAAACAGACACAGCGGGCTGAGGTTGTGAATTGCACTCCCTTGCAAGGTTGTGGAGGCATCTGAACAAGTCTCTTCTGCAGTCAGATACACCGATTATGGCAGCCTGGGCAGATCAGATAAAGGTCCGCCCGTGCGCTGGCCAAACATACCACAAAACAAGGCTACTTCATGTACGTATGACATGATCAAAAGATGGGATCGAGGGCGGACGGGAAAGCCTCTTGGTTCGAAGCTCTTTGAGGGATTCTGGAAGGAGCAATTTGACGCTTTCCAGCTAGAAAGAAGCACATTTAATAACATAAATAATACCCACCTTTGAGCGCGTCCTCGCGCTCAGTTCTCCATACGACAACACAAGACAGCCGTGAGAACATCAACGAGGCACGTGGCAATGAATAGTTGGGCAAATAGGACGCCACATATAGTTGCTGTATAATTCCCGCCAACCTCAAGACGCTCCAAAAATAGTTCAGAAATAGGGTATATACATCGATTTTCGCAGCCGTTTTGTAGTAGAAGACGCAATCTCTAACCAAGATGCTCATCCAAGATCCGAGCCCCAATGTCCCAAAAGTTCATAAGCTGAATTAAAAAAAAAGATACGCGACGAAGGTAGCCCAATATTTTGAGGACAAGATCCATAGCTTCGGGCTGCTTTCTTCTCCTTTCCATTTTAGTGTAATTATATCATGCTTTCTCGCCGGGTTTCTGGCATGCTCGATCGCCTGTTTGCAGATTTAGTGACGTTCGTCGGGATGCTTGGGTCGGATTTGTCGACTTTCTAGCTGCTTTTTGCGCTCGAGTTTGGCATAGTGAAGGCCACAGGCATTACAGAGAGTACGGGCGCCGTCCGGTCCACGCCGCCATTCGGGCGTGTCAATTCGGTTGCAGCTGTGGCAACGCCCTGGTGGTGCAGCTCGCTACAAGGCACAGAGGATTAGCTATTTGTCAAGGACGTTTGAAAAGAGAGAAAAAGAAAAGAAAAGGGAATGGGGGGTTGAGAACGCACTCCACGTCTTTTCTTGACCTCGTTCAGAGTATACGGCTTTGCCATGGGCTCGCTGTACATAGCAACATCCATGTCATCGTAGTTTGGAGGCTTCTGCCTGCCACCACCTGGGCCCCGTTCATTGACAACGGTTTGCTGTACCATGCCGCGAAGATTTTCGAGCATCGTCTTCAGCCACTCGGCGTTGCTTATCATTTCGCAGACTTCTCGATCGCCAGGCATGCGTCCCGGCATAGGCTGCGGCCCATGCTCTTCCCTTGCGATGCTGCCAAATGCTTCCGCGAAGTTGAAGATTGTTCGAGCGTTGCTGCCAATCTGTCAAGATCGTTAGTCGTCTGAAACAAAAAGCAAGCAGATTAAACCAACACACGCAAACATACCCTGGCAAGATACTCTGCATAGCTCCACGCTTCGAAATGTCTGTTTACCGCCTGGTCGTATCTTGTCCGCGAGCGGTTGTAGTCTTGTGGCCCCTCCTGTAGAGGGTTCTGCTGATGTGCCTCGAAAGGAGACGGGAGAGATGACGGCCCCGAGTGCCGGGGAGACACAGGATAAGAAGCAGGCAGATGGGGTTGATTGGGCGGCGGGGGAAGCTGCTGCTGAGGAACCGACTGTGGCGGGTATGAAGAATGCTGGTTTGAAGGGTGCGGGTATGCACTGTTCTGCGGGGGGCTGTTGTCGTGTTTTGTCCTCGGGTCTCTTTGTGGCGGCGGTGGGTGGTGGTATGCCGGGTGTGGAGAAGTTTGGTGGTCTTGTTGCAAACGCTGATGCTGCTGTTGGTGCTGCTGCGACTGCTGCTGCGACTGCTGCTGGGGAAGCTGCTGCTGTTGTGGGTGGTGAAGCGATGACGAAGCTGGTGGCAATCCTCCCTGGTGGGACTCTAAACCGGGCGGCGGAGAGGGATGGGCGCCAGCAGGTTGGGTGCGGCCGGGCAGTTGCGGCCGCAAGGGGTTCGGAAACGTGGATATGGGGTCTGGCCGCTGGCCGTAAATGGAAGACGAGGCCGGATGGTGCAGCGTTCGGGGTGACTGTTGCCTGTCACCCGAGTTTTCATTCGGAAACGGACGTGCCGGGGCACTTGATGAAAAAGGAGAGGGCAAGCTTGGTGGCATGCTCGGCGGAGCCGACGTAGGGTAGGAGCTGGTAGCATTTTTACCAATGACCTCTTGTATGGAGGGCAGAGACTGGCGGTGGGAAGACATGTCGTGGTCGTCCGAAGTCCGGCGAGACTCGACGGGGGAGATCATTCCTGGCGCAGCTGGAGGAGTCTGGCTCGAGTGGTAAGCTCCAGACGAGTATGATGATGTCGGATGGTGAGGGTAGTAAGGGGTATTGGGACTGATCAGAGCTGCCGTGGCCATGTTGGATGTGGAGTTGGGGTCTCTTGGATAAGGCGGCCTGCTTGTTGCGTAGTCTCTTGCCTGATCGTAGTGATCTGTGTTGAGTATGCTCTGCGTTGAATTACGCGTGTTGCTGGCAGAAGATGTCCTGCAGGCCGGGACGGCGAAGGTCAGTCTCCCTCCGATGAAAACTTGGACTAATCCCATCCCGCAGAAACGCCAGAGGAAGAAGAAGCAATATGTAGGACCAAAACACACCTTTGCCTGGTGCCAGAATCACCCGCTTCCATAGCGGAGTGAGGAGGAAAGTGGTGCACGCAACTGTCCCGCAGCCAGTCTATTCGACGGAGCAGGAAGACGGCGTGAACATTTGGTTTTTTTCGGCGACGTTTGGCGGGTAGACCGTGCAGATAAGAGGGCCAGGAATTTTGCTCGCTGGAAGGAGAAGCAGAAACAGTGTCGGCAAGCGCGTGCCCGGTCGTGCTCAAGATGCACTGGTAGAAGTCGGCGATTTTCGTGGTTCTTCCTCCTGTTCGCCTGGATTCCACTTGGTGATCGTCGCGGTGGTCGTCGTCGTCGTGTGTGCTGATCCGAAATGCAGCTCCAAATACAGAAAAAAGTCTGCAAAAGCCGAGTCGCAGAGCCAAGAGGGGAGGGAGTCGAATGGCGAGTGGTTTTGAGAAAAGAGAAACAGGGTGAAATAAAAAATCGAAAAAAAAGAAAGGAAGTCGCGGTGTGTGGTGGGCAAGCGTCTAGTCATGTATCCATCGGGACGTTAGTCGACGGTGCCAGGCCAGCTAGGGAAACAAGAGGCAGAGTCGCCGGGGCTGAAGTGAACTGGACTGGGAGCGATGGGACGGGATGGGTTGAGTGGGTAGAAACTTTGGGTTGGGAAAGGGGTGGACGGTGGGCCGGGGGAGGAAGGAACGAGGAAGGGGGGGCGTGTGCATATGTACGTATGTTCCTGTGCGAGGAGCAGGAGAGAACGCCCGGGGGGGGAAGGGGCGGGGGGGTCAAGAGAGACCAGGATGAAGGGGGATTGCGGAGCGATGCGGTGACGGTGGCTTGGCTGGTGGCAGCAGGCCGACTGTGTGCTCGCGCCTTCCCAATGGTCTCGCTGGAGTCGCATACGGAGCAGTGGTCGTCCATTCGCTGCGCGACCCATCTCCGCGCAGTACGGAGTATGGCACTGCGAGTGCGCAGGGCGGCCCAGGTCGCTCAATACGAGTAATACACGCTGAAATCCAAATTGACAAAACCGCGAGGGAGCTCGATAACCAGGTTTGATCACAGAGATCGATGGGACCGGGGAATTGGAAGGCGCACAGAGGGCCAGACGCAAAAATAAAGTATCTTGCAGCAGGATAAAGCAGGCCGGCAAATGCGACAAAGAACAATAATACTAATAATAATAAAAACAGCAAAGAAAGCCAGGAAACGACGCGCCCACGCGGTAAAAGGAAGGTGCAGCGGGGTTAGGCGGCGGCAGAGACGCCAGAACAGTACGGAGTAATAATACTCTGTAAGATACGATGGCTGGGATGCGGCCACCGCCGGCGCTGTTCTCTGCGAGACATCTTACGATCACAGAGCAGTGGACAAGTACTCCGTGCTTAGCACGCAACTAGGGGCCTGCCAGGAGACAAGCTCCTGGGTCTCATTTTGAGGCGCGGTTACAGCGGTGGCTAGCCAGCGCGTGAGGGTGAGGGTGTGGTGATCGCAGTGCTTTTCTGGAAAGCGCGCACCTGTCATCCTTGCGACGGCGACGATTCTGGCTAGCTTTAAATGGCCAGGCCGTCCAAAGAAGGCAAGGCTAGGGCAGCAGAGGAAGGAAGGGACGAATTAGTGCTGGCGAATACTCCGCAAGGAGGGAGCAGGTGTAATCAACTTCGGCACCCTCTGACGGCAGCCGGTGGGGCAGCAGGCAGGAGCTGGCCGGCGACTGCTGGACAGGAGAAAATTAAGAACGCGGAAGCACCCACATGTATGCAGGCATTTGCATCTCTCAAGATACACGCTACGGGGAACGCCGTAGGGCAGCGCGTTGTGCGTCGTACATAGTACTCGCAGGCGCATCTCACGCGCTTGCTGTTATGTTTTGTCCTGTCTCCCTCCCCATCGGAACGCAAGATAACAAAAACCGCCTCTCCCAGTTCGGTGTCGAGTGGGTCAAGACCACCCACGGGACTGGATTGCAGAATAATATTTGTTTTCTTGGTCGCCCACCACATTGCCTCGCTCTCCCCTATCCCTGATTCGTTCGCGTTGGACAGGGGTGCGGATGGGGGTAGCGCTGTCTGCTTTATTATACGATATTCCCCTGTTCGCGTGAAGGACCTGCCTCTGAGCACGCAGTGCCGTGAGGATTACGCAGCACGAGGTGCCGGGCGTGGAGTAGGGCGCATGTGCGCCCCCGCGGAGAAACGACTGCTGCGCGGAATGCTGCAAGTTATTGCATCTCAAGATACGTCGTATGCCGGAATTAGGTGCACAGCAATGTATCGTGAGATATCCTACGACGTACTTTGCGAGAACCTCGGTTTAGTACACGGGACGCGGCTGTTCCGTGACCGCACAGCTGATGGTAGGCAGTGTACAGTTACGAGTTCCCCGGCACACCAGGTCATCTTGATATCGACTGATAACTACGAGTACTATTCTAACATCAAACAGTATACATAGGTCAAGACTTTGCAAAGCTTGCAAGTTGCGTATCGCGCAACTGCGGAGCATGCAAGATGCAGGCAGATACCGAGCGCCAGCTGCACCGACGTTCGGTGACCCGCTGGCCTGGCCTGGCCTGTCCTCTGGCAACCCCAAGACGATAGATACTATCACGTAAGGACAACCGTTCCCGTCTGTAAGATGCGCGCTACGGAATATGTATTTCGCACTAACTGCGTCTGTACATATCTTACACGACCAAGATCGCACCACGGAAGGCACCATCGGAAAGCACAATGGCAGTGGGAAAACGAGAAAACGAGAAAATGGGCAAAATGGGCACACGAGATGCATGCCCTGTTGTGTTAGCTGCCACACCCTGCGCTGCTGCTCTCGCCGGGCTGGGCGAATAGAGTGCAAGGCCCCAGGGATGGGCGATGCCATCGTCCCCACCCTGAAAAGGAGTTGCCTGTGCGGAACAATGGTTGGGGGCCTGGCACCAGTTATGCATATGTTCGGGCTGGTATCACACTACGACGTTCGGAGTACTCGTACTTGTACGTAGCACGGAGCAAGATACGGAGCATTTGCAGACTGGTTGCTGACTTGAGCATATAATTGCCCATGAGGCACAATGTCAGATATATGTGCAGCAGTCACCTCTGTTCTAGATAAATGCGCCCGGGCTGTTAATCATGGAGGGCTTCTTCGTTTTCTCCTCCCGTGCAAGATATAAGGAGTAAGGCGGTACGCGAGAACTGGTACGGCGGAAGGGCATCATACAAAGATCACCCGTCCCCGATTGCCGGTGGGACGATCCTGCACGGATGCTTGCATAAATTGCGTTGAAGAAGACGCCAGCTGCTTCGAATAGGAGCGCCGTCTGCGCTTCCGCTTGCTCGATTTCAAGATTTGCCGAGAGGTAAAGGGATCAAGAAAAGTCACCCGGAATCAGGATTCTTCATGGATCGGACCGGTGGAGATGATCGCTCTTAATCAAGAGGCCAGATTAATAAACACGCACACGCTGCGTGGCGAGAAGCACGGGAACATACCCCGTAATACATGTATTGCATTATAATTATCCCGGGCTTGGTAAGATGCACGCCGTTTCCCAGGAGCCTGGGTTGAGAAATGCGGATGGTACTCGAAGCTTTGCGGCTTTGTTACCCTTCGCACGGACGGACGAATCCAGTCTTGGTCTTCACTGTGTACGGATACATAGCACCGTACCAAGGGATCGCGCCTCGCCGACAGCAAACGCACGGCGCATTTCCAATGTCCTTAGGGGGGATTTTGTGTTTTTTTTTTTTTTTTTTTTTTTGATGCTGCCAAGTATCATTTGCTGCATTCAAAGTATATCTTACTATTTCTTACTTTCGACCAGTTCAATTACATAGTAACTGTTTGCGGGTGGGCCTTGCAACCCGGCGATCAAAAAAAAGGGGGCAAAACCGTTGCCCATTCTGTTGGACGTTGAGGCTTTAGTGGATAACGGCAAAGAGCCAATTTTGCTGCCGATCCTCCGAGATTGCTGTTGCTGCTGCTTTTGTGGGGCCTTCGTGAGCCACAGAGCCTGAATTTCGCACTGCTGTCATGTGCTGACGCCTGCTTGCGGTGCTCTGCTTTTCCTTCGCTCGTTGGCAAGTGTGCGCTAAGGCACGCTACTGGTACGCATTGAGATATCGCAAGATACGGTAGGTCAAACGCAGGGCGGAAGATCATGCGACGTAAGATATATTACAACAGAATGGAAAGTCTTGGAACTGCTCGTAGTGGACGATGAGAAGGGGCCCGTTGCATACTCCGTATATCTTGCAAGATAGGATTGGCCCACAGCAAGGTTGCTTTTCCTACTCTGTACAAGTACGACGTAAGGAAGGCAACCAGCAATTTGTCAATGCTAACCCTGACAAATAGGCCTGCCTTTCCGCTCAGAACAGCCAAGCCGGACAGAAGAAGAAGGAATACGGAGCAGAAAACATAAGAAATACGGAGTAAATAAGAAAAAAATTGCGAGAAACCAGTCGTTCGATTTTACGATGGGTCTAGGCGAGTAGCGTGGTGCACCAGCTGTCCTAGTCGTAATCCGTAGTGCTCATTTCTTTGGCACGATTCCGACAGAAGGGCTCAGCTACCCTCGGGCGGTCGGTACGGACGGGAGCTGTCAACTCTGCTGGGTTTGCTCATTAAGCAGCGCTGCGGAAACTCGAGTATGGCGGCCATTTCATCCTCCATTCCCCAACTATCACTGGGGCCATTTTCCTTCACCAAAAGGAGAAGGAGGGAAACGCATGGGGAAATAATAAAATGGGCTGATCGTCTGCTCGTGGTGGGGGCGTGTATGAAAAAGGGGCAGGGAAAGGGGGTGAGGAGGGGGGGTTGCGCTAGCATGGGCAAGCATGCGGAACGAGGGAAAGCGCTGTCGAAAAGCAAAGCGAAAGAAGAAAAACGGGAAAGCGCGGGGAGCAGGGACAAGGGCACCTTTGGAGCAACCACAGATCTCTCGCCCATTTACGGAGTACGGAGCACGAACTGGGTTTTGGGACAGGTGGAATGCGATGCAAGTGCGTGGTAATTATGGACAAGGCACGATACAGGATGAGATTCGGGGCGGGACAGGGGGGCGGGTAACAACGAGAACTGGCAAGTACTCGTACACGAAGTACGAGTAGTTGTACTATGTACTCGCGCGTCGCAGCCGCCCTGGGAGAAACGCCTGTGGTGGCTGCAGCCTCTTGGGTGCCAACGAGCAGGGGGGGCCTGGAACTCCGCCGTTGCTTGTTTGCTCCGACGAGTGCGCAATGGCGACGAGTCCACGCAAGTGCGGCGAGGCAACACAGCCAACGGTCGTTGCGACGTAGATGGAAAGGCAGAGGGCGTGAGGGGAGGCGAGGGGAGGCGGCGGGTGACGGAGCGAGCAGCGAGCAGGCTGTTCCGCCCAGAAGAAGCAAAGAAATGGGAAGGAACGACCCAACCCCCCGCCGATTCTTTCCACAGATCTGAAATGCAGCGCTAGCAAGCGTCATCGGACCAATCGCGATCCGTGCGTCGAATATGGGCCAGAGCAGCACGGTATGGTGGATACCAGCTGCAGGCGTGGAGAGCGCAATCAATATTCGTATTCAGCAGGGGAGCACACAGTGCGCCTGCGCGTTTTTGACGGCTTCTCTTCGCGGTTCATGTGATGCTCGTATCGTCCTCCGGGCTCGTAAGATACTGTAATGCGCCGTATTATTGCTGCGTAGTTACTTGTGCGAAGAGCTCCCGGGCTCCAGAGTTCCAAGATACGCCCCTTCTCAGGCCGTCTCCCAGTCTCCGTGCACAGCGCTCCCGGACGGCGCCCACGCTGCGACCGGGAAATGCATCGCGAAGAGCACAGGCGACGGGTGCGCGAGACGAAGGAGATCACAAGAGGATCACAAGAGGACCACAAGAGGACCACAAGAGGACCACAAGAGGACCACAAGAGGACCACAAGAGGATCACAAGAGGATCACAAAGAGGATCGCAGACCAGTACCAAGGAATCCGCGCAGCGGGCGAGAAATGCGCCGGCGGCCTGGTGTCGATCGAGACGGCCGAACACGAACACACAGGATATTGCGCTTCACCCCAACCACGCCGCTTCGTTCAGGCTGGCTTCACGCTCGCTTTATCCCGCCTGGATTGGGATTGCGTTGTTTTGTGCTAGTGTCGCCCTGCACCGAGCGACTGCGCTGTCTCTCCACACACACCACGCAGACAGAGGCAGATTGGCCGATCGCCCTCACAGTCTTATTGACACAGGCCCGCGGCCTGCGCACTTTCTGCACAGAGAGGGCAAGGGAGAATAAGATGCAGCATAATGACAGTGCACAACACACTCGGTGAGCCCGGGGAGGCCGCCCTCGCTCGCTGCAGCGTCTGCAGCGCCTGTACCGGTACGGAGTAGCGTCAGCAACGGCCCCCACACCTCGCAGCGGGCTCTGCCGAGGAGAAAATAGGGGGAAGGGAAGATCGGGGCAGATGTTCGTCCTGCATTTTCACTTCGCTGAGGCAATGTCACCAATTTCCCCATGCCCGGCGCCGCACTATCTGGCACCCTGCGTCTGGACGAGGACGCTACGAGAGCGAGCACGCAGCACCAGGGCCAACGACGTTGCAGCGCTAGCCAGCCGATGGAGGTGCTTGTCTTAGTCGAACACGACAGTGATGCGTTGTTTTTGTCGATTTATTGTGCCCTGCTGCGTCCTCACGGCCCCCCTCCAACCTCAGCTGAGAGCGAGCAGAGAGGAAAGGATGCAAAGCAGTGTGCTCATTCTACTCCGTACAGTACAACGACGACGCACGCTCGTATTACGAGTAATAATACTCAGACACAGCCCGACGAAACACTGCTGTTCCCCATTTCGGGGATGGTGCTCAATGGCTTGCGCGCTGCATCTGTTGTGTCGAAATGGAACAGCATATCTCAGCCAAGCCATGCCAGATCGGCGACCTCTGAGCCCCGAGATCTGCTCGTACTCCTCGTGGGTCTGCTCGTGGGCAACTGGGCGCTCATGGATGGGCTGCCTTTGTTGCGCCGCTCGTGCTGTCCACGGTACACAGATGCCGCCGGCAGTGGGAGAGCCTGCGAGCATCTTACCATGTGCAGCAATACAGTTTACTTCATTACCATACGAATAAGGAGAGCTCGTATTACTCCGTAATTTCAGCACAAGCAGCACAGGTCTCATTGTATCTTACTTTACCTACGACGTATTCGCCAACGCTGCGAGTGCGACGCTAGATTGCTACGAGCACAAACTGTTAATATTACGGGACGAAGATGCACTTCCTCTCGCTAGCACCTCGAACCCGAGCTCGAACCTGGACAGCGACGTGCCCCAGCCAGGCCAACCTTGCTTCCCAGTCTCACGGAGTAATACTCAATATAGGCGCCCCCCTCCCCCTGCATTGCGAGGGACTCAGCTCGTCTGGTGCCACTCGCCAGCCCACCACAAACAAGATTAAGTGGCGGGCTAAAACCAGGGTAGAGATTGAATGCGGTTAGATGCGTGATCGGGCACTCGTAGTGCGCTCGTGTGTGCTCCGTATACGTGGACCGCCTAGGGACGGGTCATCGGCCAAGATCTGGAAAAAGGGAAGGGGCAGGAAAAAGAAAGCATTCGGTAAAGAATATTGCGACCTACAGAGACGAAACGCGTTTGCCTCTGTGAATCTGGCCTAGCTCTGCGGAGTACGAGCACAGGAGCCCATGCCACGCACGAGATAAGCATAGACGTTATTTGATCACTTGCTGCATTCGTACGGAGTACGCAGTACTTCGTACGAGTATACGACAATGTAGCTGTACTCGCACGTCGTACTGCTCCGTGCATATCTTGCTGGTTTAGGCTGAGCGAAGAGGGCGAGGGCATCGTTTAAAATCGGCCTTCTCCTTTCTTCTTCGGCGAGCTCCCATTTTCACCGTAGGTTCCGGCGTTCGAGATGCGCAGCATGGCTGCTAGCGCAAGGCTGGCGGGAGAAACATGTAGTTTATCGAGGCGCGTAGATAGTATTATGAGCTGCGGATAGGAGGTCCATATAGACACGACCCAAAGTCGAAGCACCCTGCGAGGAATACGGAGCAGCAATAACATGCCACAACCTGCCTTATTTCATTCGCGTCTTCCCCTCTTGCTCGCTGAGCATTTTATGATCCGTCATTTTGGCCCCTTTTTCTTGTTCCAGGAGGGCAAAGACTAGTGTCGGTGAGGAAAGGGGCGGTGTCGGACAGCTGCGGAGAGTGTTATGGGCCCCGTCGTGTCGCTGACCAGGGTGCATGGGTACATACGCCGCAGTTGTAGTCCAGTACGAGCACCTGCACGATGTTGCCCAGGAAAAGAAAAAGACGCAAAGAAAAAGAAAGCAAAGAAAAAGAAAGCAAAGTGAGGGTAGCGACGAGAGGGAGATGGCGCATCGATAGTTGTGTGCTCCAACGCACAACCACCATGCTTTCCCCTCAGCTTCATTTTTCTTTTTCTTTTTCTTTTTTTTATGGGCCTTGAATTGTTTTTGTCACCGCTCAAACACATCCGTCTATCGATCCATGAGCCCCAACAGGCGCTATTCCATTCGGCAAAGCGCTGCCCTATATTTTGCCCATCATCATCCAGACTGCACTCCAGCACATGTCCTGTCCTGCTGCCCGAATTCTCGCTCCTTTCAATATACCAGCATGCAACAAACTCGTACTCCGTAGCTGTACTTGTACGCTGCAAACCGCGCCGCAAGGCCGCCTGCTACCCACAGACCCAAGAACAGGTCCTATCTTCTGGCGCCGGGCGTCTGGCCCCAACCCCATGGTCTGGGACTGCGCTGGGCAGATTGGCTGGGTCCTTCCCGCACCCTTGGCCATGGAAGTATGGGCCAAGTTTTGGGTCAGAGACATACGGAGTAGTTGTAAGTACCTGTACGATGCCTACTCCGCAATAAGATACGTACCGCATCTTGCGCTGCAAGCGGCAGCAAGAATGCTCCGTTGGCGCCGGGGAGCATTGCTACGTAACCGATTTCCGGACATGAGCCATGTTCCCAAAGCCTTTACGACATACCCTTCACAGAACCGCCAGTGCGACGTTCTGCTAGCTTGATCCGACCAGAAGAACTTTCCCGCTTTGCGACCCTTCTACGGCGTAGTCTGGTTGCATCCTCATAACGTCTGTTCGATGGGGCGCGGGAAATGATGGAAATCAAATCTGGCAGTTCCCCCGTATGGATGCGATGCACTGCGGAGTCCTACGGAGTACAGCGGACGAGTACAGGTATTGCTGCCCCCTAATTCCCTCTGCGATACATTTTTTTACGAGCAGGTGTTAGAAGTGTGGGAAGATGGGGGTGCCCTTCTGTAGTGGGATGACTACTATATCTTATTGTTCTGCATATGGATCGGTCCCTGCTGCCCAGCGTCTCTTCCCACCGCCCCTTTCCTCTCTGCGTCTCCGCCTCTCTGCCTTCAGTTGCATTGGCTGCAGACTGTTGACTCACCTGCCCTTGCACCGCGATCCCTTGCCCCCCGATCAGCACTCCACACCGTTCCCCGTAACGTCGCCGACCTAGAGCGCAAGGGACGGCGAGAGGGTAACAAGAGAGGAACAAGAGGGGAACAAGAGAGGAACAAAAAAATGCCCGAGACACCATGGCACTTATCTTACCCTCGCCCAAGTCTCACGACGGAGTAATACACCCCCTCCTTTCTCGCCGGGCCCTAGCTCGAGGCGCAGGATCTCGTTTTGCCAGAGTGCGCACAAGATGTCTTCTAAGCTAATGCGGTAGGGTTGTCTTGTCTATGACGGGCCATCTGCGGGCTCGTAGGCGCTCTGTCGGCAACCATCCCATGCCGATCGAATCGACAGAGGCGGCAAAAGGGGATTGGGACAGAAGGGGGGGCGGTTAGCCAACTTTCGTCAGATGTTCTCTGGCCTAGTCTTGCCACACTGCGAACCTCGCCGTTAAAACTCGCCATGCTGTTTGCCATTCTCCTCTCTGGCGGCGTTTCGATCAAGCAATTACTGGCACTCCCGTAATATCGCAGTGGTCTAACAAAGCGGAGCATTGCTGCCCAATTCGGCAAACGTCCCGCACAGAGTTGCACTGATGGCGCTTTGATGTTTTGTTTGCGCCATAGGACATGGGGTTGGCCACGGATCACGGTCGTGCTAGCTCGCGCAGATCTGTGCTGGGGATTTCAATCTTCGATTCGCTTTTATTTTTTATTTCGTCCCCCCTCCATCTACCCCCCTTAAAGCTTCTGCTTTGACAGGTATTAGCATGCCACTGCGAGGAATACGACGCACCCCCGATGCAGTAGCGTGCGACGTAGCCTGCAAATGGAAACGAGAGCAGAGCAGGCTGGGTGGCGGAACGTTCCGTTTCGTGGGAGTTCGTGCACATATTTGCCCAGTCCAGAATCCCGGTAGTGGCATAATAGTTGTAATACTCCCTAAGATGCAGGTTATTTTCAGTATACAAGTACGAAGATACAAGGGCAAGTAATAAGATGCTGTGCTGTGCTGTGCTGTATGGTTCCCCAGGACTTGAGAAATCCGCCCCAAGAAGCACGCGGCGGAGCATCATTGCTACGTACGAGCACGGGGTAATTACACTGAGCATACCCAAAAGCTCACTGTCGGCCAGACGAGAAGCGAGCGCCCTGCTCCACCTGCAGAGATACACGTCCGACGCAACTCCATAGTTTCAGCCTTGCCGTGGAGTGGCGATGCTAGGCGACTGTATCAGAGTAACAGGCAACAACGCTCTGTGCAGCTTCTCGCTTGCAAAGACTTGCATATTTTATTGATCCTTATTTTGCAAAGCACTGCCGTCTGCCTGATCTGATTTCAGATTGTGTTTGAGTCTGCTCCAATGATGTTGCACTGCAATGCATGCACAAGTGCATGCACAATGCAGCAAAGCGGAACGAGAACACCCCAACACATCTCAATGACATAGGGTTGCACAACTCAATCAGTCTCGACTGTTCTCACAAATACATTTGACTGCGTAGTAGATGCGCGTTATTACATTTCAACAGTAACGAGAAGAATAGCGGAGAGGAAGATACTCGTAGAGAGGGGTATAGAAACGCTGCTTTCTACAGGCCGAACGAGTGATACATTCTCTCCAAGACTCCACATTTCATTTTATGTGACACATCGAATGCCTCTAAATCCCATCGTCTGGACTTTTCATCTGTCATTCATCTGCGTCGAGTGCTGGATCTGGCCTTCGCATTTTCCCCGAGTGTGGCCGGCATCCCGTTCCTACTTGTCCAAGCCTCGTCTGTCGCGTCGAGACCGCAGCAGAACTCACTCTGCATGATGCTCTCGGGTGGTCTCGATGGATCAAATAGACAGCTGAGGCCTGCCCGCCAGCTGTCCTACATACCCGAACCACTCGAAGTGGCCCGAAGATGCTCGCAACTCGTAGTTAGGAACGGCGGGACCGGTCACGGTACCCGACCAGGAGCGTCCTGGCGTTGCAGCAGGCTTCCAACAACGAAAAGGAAAATATTGGCAAGCTGGCGAATGAGCATCAAGTGCACCAACCATGTCAGAACTTGCAACCAAAGGTGGGCAAATATGCCTCACGGTCACCTCGCAGCACACACCATGAGGGCATCCCTGGACAGTTGGCGACGAGGAAGAACACGATTATGACAGATCACATCGCACGGCACACAGCCCTGCACTTCCCACTGGCGCGTAAAAAAATCGAATCCACCACGACTACATTAGGACAGCCAGGGTGGTGAAAATATCCCTGGCAGTGCACTAGCTGTACTCGCTGTGCCGTGTGCTACAGGCAGCACGATGTGTGCGGACCACAGAAGCCAATCCCATTTTCTTCTTCTTCCCGAAGCTGGCATTCGTCCGGATCAATGCATTTTGTAGATGCTCGTTGCGTGCGCCATGCCCACACCAAACAAACTGCACCCTCCACCAGCGAGGAGAGAAGCGGGGCTGACAGGCAAGGGGAGACAGGCCAGCGGCCATGTGGCACGATACAGAGAGGCTGGAGACAAAACGGCCTGTTTGGGATCCCGTCGTATATTCCGCTTGAGCGATCTGAAGTCTGCCGGATCGGTGATCACAAACAGACAATGCTATGAGCAGACACGTATGTACACCCCCACCTCCATCTGCGGGGGGGGGGGGGGGGGGGGGGGGGGGGGGGGTGATGAATGGGAAAAGGAGACAAAAAGGAGACGAAGAGGACGGAGAAAGGCGCTGGTCGAGAACTCGAGTGTCGA